>DWPV01004458.1:0-13593 GCA_018251915.1 Urbanus proteus proteus
ATAATATTACCAATAATTATAAAAAAAAATAATTCAGCTTCTACAAACCCATTCTTAAAATTTTTTGAAATCCCCCTTTTCAACCCGCCATAATAGATTTTCGTGGAAAAATGAGTATATTCAATAGGCAAACGATAACTGTTTAAAGCAACCAATGTAGTATATTGCCAACAATACTTTGAATATCAAATACGTATTTATAATACAGTGGTTCTCAACTTTGACCGTTCTCATATATAAGAAAGTTTTTATTGAGAACTTCTCATGAATGTGGTACACATAAATAATATACTACATAGAGATTGGATGAAATATTAAAGGTGGTATAACCATTTGTGATTCGACTCCGGCGGCACCACTGTCATACCTATTTCCATCTTGTAACAGCAGTATCGAGCTACTGCTGTGTTCTGATTTAAAGGGTGTGGTAAGAGAGACATACTTATTCGAGGTGATCAAACTTGGTCCTTAGGGGAAGCAATGCATCTGTGGCCGACCTCACATAGGACTGTGATTATATGGCGTATAGTAGAGTATCTTATCTCTGATTACAGATGTCTATGAGCGACTGTGGCCACTTACCATCAGGTAAACTGCAAGCTTATTTGCTACTTCCATCATATAAAAAACCTATCAGATGTACTGCATGCTCGCTGGATAGATCCCATTTGTGGAGCACAAACATGTCTAAAGCATTAACCAGTAGAATAAATATTTAAACAGAGCGATTTTACTGACTTTATTGGATTCTGAACACGATTTAAATGGAGTGCACTTGATTTGTTTCTCTTGTACGTTTTGCGAGTATATTGGAACGAAAGCTACCGTCATTCAATTTTCCTGACAGTATTTGCAATGGAAATTCTCTTCGAAGGTGTACGCCGTATATCGTAAACTTTATAGCGATTGGCATGATGCAACCGCAGTAAAAGACCTGCATAATACGAATGCTTTCATCGGTATTGACTCGCGTTTTAGTATTTCTTTCTCCTTTAGTCTCCTCTTTTTCATGTGCGGTGTTTATGGATTATTTTAGATGAACTCATTGCTCAGGGGTAACAACGCCTTTTGGGTCAACATTTGACATATCAGATGACTCTATCTTATGATCCTAGAATACAGGGCTATACATCATTAGGAATGTAATCAATATTTATATAGTACCTAAGTGAAATATCGTTTTCAACAAGTAAAATTGAAAGCGAATTCATCATGAAAACACATTATGATAATTCTGTGTTATTCAATTTAAGTGCAATCCTGCACACATTTTTTCCATATAAGTATACCATTCCATATATCCATCTGCACGTATTAAATATTTACGGGAAAAAGTCACAATGTAACCCAAGCAAATTTAATTTGAAAAATATTCAAATAAACAGACAGATCAATTTATATACGTACTTAGCCTTCGCTGCAATGAAACACACCTGGATAGGAATATAAAAATGAAAGAAAATAAAGAAAATGCGAGTCGATTGTTCCCACAATCGCAACACAATCGGCCATGCAGTTTTTATAAAGGCAAATGCCGTACAAATCCATTGAAACTTTACACAAAGACGACGTAAGTACTATATTTTGCTTTGTTCATTGTTGATTCTAAAATAACACAGGCTCTATCTTTAGAAAATTACATAAGGGAATGTTATGCTAAATCTAAAAACAATGTCTAAATGTGTGCGTCAATATTAGTTTTAATCAGTATAAGTACATCTATACAAATAAATAAAATTCAAGTGTCTGTTTGTGATTTCAATATAACATTTTTATACTTAATGCATGAAAGTATACACGATACCTACTCGTATAACGAAAATCCAATTTAATTTTTTTTTGTATGTCTGTCTGTATGTTTGGCTGAGCTAATCTTCTAAACGGCTGGACCGATTTTGACGGGACTTTCATTGGAAGATAGCTGAAGGTATAAGGCGTATTATATGCTACTTTAATTTTTGAAAAACGCATTAACGCGCGCTCCACGCGCATTCGCGCGCCGTCACGGAAGAGCGGGATGACATTTATGTTTAAATATATATTCTTTATTACTTTTTAAACGCGGGTGAAACCGCGGGGTTCAGCTGGTATGAGTATATGTGTATTTGCACAATTTAAACCTATTATATTATATCTGTAAGTGCCAAACGGATAATTTTTGTGACAGTTGTAACGACAATAGTTGTATTAATAGACAAAGTTATATTAATTTTATTATATATTGTTATTATAGTAACATGATGTTAATTAATTTCAGTGCAACGTTGCAATGTTACAACTAAAGATTCTGCTGTGGGTTTTACCAGGATACGCATTAGCTCGGTCGGGGTTTTCCGGGACAATGGTAGATTTTACGGACCCTAAGGTAATTTGTGAATTTAGTTATTGTAAGCGGCCTTTTTTAGGCTTATTAATTTACTCTCACCTGTGTTAAGCCAGCCAAAAAAACCAGAATAGATCTGACTGGAAGAATGTTCTGGACCAGGCCAAGACCCACCCGTGGCTGCAGTGAACTAGATAATGATGATTAAGCTCTTCGGAAATCATCGTGATTTTTACTATTCTAATTTATTCTTCTTCATGTCTACAATTTAATTCTTCTAATAAATGAATAAAATGTATCTATGTATGTAATTGAAAAGGGTGGTAGAACCCTTTGTGGCTCGACTCCGACGGCACCACCGCTCCCCCTTTGACCATCTTTGTTTGTGTAATAATAGCAACATAGCCGCTATTATATTTTAATGTGTGGTGTGAGAGACCAACTTTTCCAACTTATTTAACGCCTCGGACCAACTTAGTCCCCAGGGGTAATAATGCATCTGTTACAGATTTTAGTCAGGGCTAGAATCTTATCTAGGTTTGACCTTGGTCTTATCGTCAGCTGGACTGTATTCTCGCTTGCTACTGTAAAAATACGAATAAACGCTGTCTAACCACATATATCCATAAATCCTATTTTTTTACTATAAAAAATACGAATAATACCGTCTAAGAACGACATCTCCATAAATCCTATTTTTTCAAAGTCTACCTATATGTCTCCAGAGTAACCAATTTAACAGGAGTTACGTAAGTGTACTTAACGTGGTAACGTAGCTTTTTGCTCTCCAAAAATGAAATTACATTTAGTACGAGGGGAAAGCCGAATTTCTCCCGAAAGACTCAGTATTTTTTTGCGGCCCACACATTTATTTATAGGATTTTTATTATTCTTAATTAAAAACTAGCTGATTTCAACGGTTTCCTGCGTTTAAAAATGTAACATGACATACCTTTAAACTTAACTGATAGCTGAAACTAATGCACCTTGTAGCAACTGACATTAACGGCCGCGATGGCCGTCTAGGGGCGTGGAGCGCACGTTTATGCGTTTTTCAAATATTAAAGTAGCCTATTTTACGCCCTATACCTTTAGCTATCATTCAGTGAAATTCTCGTTAAAATCAGTCCAGTCTTTTAAAAGATTACCTCAAACAGACAGACAGACATAAATTGACGTTTTGTTATAAATACCGTTTATTCGTTCATATGCGTTTAGAAAAAAGTTATTATTTTGAAATCGCAAACAGACAATTCAATTTTATTCATTTGTATGGATGCTTTCAGGTCCAAGGCCATCTCGACGCGTTAGTGCGCATGGCGCAGTCCTGCGTCATCAAAGTGCGCGCAACGCCTAAGGACGTCCGCGCATATTTTACCAACTCCCCACCCATCACACGCTCTGGTCAATGCTTTGCTGCTTGCATGTTGGAGCAGAGTGATGTCATCAACCACGGAAAGGTATTTTACTTCTTTTCTATGTAAGAAGTAGCGTTCCAGCTCAGTTCTCTGGAGTTGCAACGCATCTGTGGTCAACTTCAGGTAGGACCTTGCTCTTATCTGGGGTTGATTACAGATATCCATGGGCGGAAGTTGCCACTTACCATCAGGTAGACTGCATGCTTGTTTACTACTTCGATCATATAAAAAAGTAAACGAGCATATACCCCACACCTATGGTATGGTAATGGTAAGTGGTTACTGACTTCCACTAAGGACTAAGTTGGCTCGCCTCGAATATGTTGTTAGCATTAAGTATAGGTTTAAGTATATAAACTCAATGTAGCAGATTTCAGCTTATAATTATACATGTTACACAAACTACAAACTTATTACCATCGAGCGCTGTCGGAAAATAGATAACAAATAGGTAACCACTAGCGGATAATTTTCATGCACATAATCCTATTGCGAAGAGGACGCTTTAAACCGTTGGTTCTGATTTCATCTATTAGAATACAGTTGTAAAACCTTATTGGTCTTATGTTTGCTTTGAAAGCAGGCAGAAGTGGCCACTAATTTGTTTCTTCCGTCAATCCATAATGTACAAGGTATATTCCAGTCAGCACGTAGTTATGAAAAACGAACCCAAAAATGGCAAACAAAAAGGGTGCAGCCACTTAACCAAAATGACAAACATTTTAACGTCACGTCCCTTACCTATCATTAGGGGTTAATTATCGTGGGGTGCGATCGTGTGCGGGGTTGAAAAGAGCATTTTCTTTGAAAATGAGAAATTCCGGGACTACGGTATTCTACACTGCAATACGACCTGAATGAAATGAGCTTTATTATCTTTCAAAGTCAAACAAAATCGTATTTCAAGACAGTATTTGAATAGCTTTGAATAGCCTTTGTAGATGACGGAATTGCTAAAGGGAAGTTGTTGATATTTATTTAAATATCGTCCTAAATATTATAAATGCGAATGTTCGTTTATTTGTTTGTAATGCCTTCACGCTTTAAATACTCAACCGATCGTTCTTAAATTTTGCACATAAATGGACATAGAGTAACTTTCACCCCGAATAAAAATTGAGAGATAAAAAAATAATCTGTGTAAACAACTCTTATACCTACAACCTATCTACTTTTATACCTACAGCCTCTTGATATGAATGAATTGCATTTGCATACATGAAGCATACAAATCTAACTACCTATATAAATGCGAAAACTGGTACATACGAGTATTCCTTCATATGTCTTTGTGAATAATTTCAAAAACCTTAGCTTTTATATTGAGTGTATAATGTACCCCAGAACATCCATTTAGCGATCCATAACCACTGTCTGTCTGTCCACATTGGGCCTCTCATAGTAATTAAGAAGATGTTGCTGCCCATCTTTAAAAGAAAAAACAGGTAAACCTGTAGTCAATGCCAAGTAAAACCACAGTATTACCTGAGATTGGGCACAAATGAGAACTAATTTGAAACACCTCGAATAACTATATCACATACCACACCCTTCAAACCAGAACACAGTAGCGGTGTAATCAAGGAAGATATTAATGTATAGCTATTAAGAAAATGAAGCGGAAATTTGGCACAAATTACCCTCTAATTAGTGCCACTTCCGTCGCCTTATACAATCACGACTAATTAGTTCGTAAAAGGGACACTTATAAAGAGTTTTATAAATACGGTTACAACAAAAACTGGTGTACCGAGTATAGTTGTACCTGGTGGTAAGTCTCTGATAGTTTTGAACGTCTAAAATCAATCCCAAAATGTTTAATTCTATATAAGGACATTGGTCATTGATGCGTTTTAATCCTGAGGATCAACTTAAATAACTTATAAAGATATTTCTTAGTACACCAATAAAAACATTCAAACAAAAGGCAGAAATTGGTGTGACGATAGTATCACTGAAGGCAAATTACAAATTCCTTTAACATAAGAGAAATACTTACTCAAGGCATTCCAACTTAGTCCTCAGTGATCGCAACACATCTGTGGT
This sequence comes from Urbanus proteus proteus, assembly GCA_018251915.1. Taxonomy (NCBI): domain Eukaryota; kingdom Metazoa; phylum Arthropoda; class Insecta; order Lepidoptera; family Hesperiidae; genus Urbanus; species Urbanus proteus. The sequence goes on from DWPV01004458.1 coordinate 5,788, forward strand.
CAATCCCATTTAGGACTGTGTTTATATATGAGATTGACAGACGTTCACAGTGGCGACTTACGACCAAGCGGGCTGCATGCTCGTTTGCTACTTCCATAATACAAAACAAAATCAGACGGCTTACTAATGTACAACATAAAAAATATAATTAAAATCATAAATTCATTACTAAATCACTAAATTCATCCATTTTCAGGTAAACAGAGAACTTCTTGTCCATCTTGCGGGTTTGGTCAACGGGAAGAACTCCAGGGTGGTCCGGAAACTAAACAGTATTTCCCGGCTCTGCCTGGACAGTATCGAGGGCATGTCTGACAGGTGCCAACTGGCATCCACCTACAACGACTGTCTCAACGAAAACATGGTGGAGTTCGCCTTCCCCTTGGACATAGCTGAGGAGGCCGTTCGGAAGATGCCGTTCCATCTCATACAGCCCAAGTAAGATTCCTAAATAAACCAAATTATTAAATGGAACAACTTTATATGGTCTGAATATTTCATCAACGCTTTTAACATGTAAAAAGTGTTGATTGTATTGAATATTAATTTTTTAAGAGACTTTGAACTGTCCTCATACAAAAGGTTCTTGAAAAAATAATAACTCTGTTTCAATAAAAAAGGACATAAGAAGGTACTTGTCACCTACTTGTATTTGCCAGAAATAAAAACAATTGGAAAATAATTAATGTCTAACATGATAAGAATTAAAAAGTAAAATTAACTTTTTCTTTAAGGATTACTAACAATAGATAGAGGATACTACATTAATCAAAGAATATGACCAATGTTTAGCTTATGTAGGAACAATCAATAACCAGAAACCGACAGAATTACTCATAAGTCACATTTAGTTCAATGAATAGATGAAAAATCGAGATTTTCAAGCAATTTACCACTAACAAAGAACTTTGCACCTTCTTGTCTCGATCATTGTAAGATATCTAGGTCAGTTTTCTCGTGATGAGATTCTCCGCCAATAACATTTTGATTATATTCTTTTCTCTTGGTCATCATTTTTAAATAAAAGTTCGAAAAATATTTTTCGTCTAGTGATACTTCCATTGTGGGGACATTAAATGGATTGAAACAGATTTATCTATACAAATAAATAAAACTGAAGTGTCAGTCTGTGATTTCAAAATATCAACACTTTACTCAATGCATATGTCTGTCTGTCTATCTATCCGTCTGTCTGCCTGTTTGGCTTAGGTAATCTTCTAAACAGCTGGACCGATTTTGACGGAACTTTCACTGGAAGATAGCTGAAGGTCTAAGGCGTAACATAGGCTATTTGAGTTTTGAAAAAAGCATTAGCGCGCAATCAACGCGCATGCGGACCCCCTCGTGGGTCAGTGGAGTTTCAGTTACATTTAAATATGTATTTCTTCTTACTTTTTAAATGCGAGTGAAACCGCGGGGATCAATAAACTAAATAAGCTAGTAAGAAAATAAACATTATTTAAATTTCCATTAAATATTTCGTTAATTCCGAGTCACTGGAATCTGAAATTAAAACATGAACCAGCTATGTAGTTCACTGAAATTTATATCACTAAGTTTATGAATACTAGAATACTAATAATCTAACTTTATTTCAGCTTACCCCAAGAACTAAGGGCGTCGTCATTTTGAAAAAGAGATCAAATGAATTCAAGATTGCTACCGATTCCTTTGCACTTTCATACTTTTAAATAAATAAAATTATAATATTTAAAAATCAGCTCAGTTTTATTTCGATATGCCTGTAGGAATATTTCGTAATTATATTATTTGAAACAGGAAAGGTGGATTGGTTGAAAATTATTGCTCCATAAATTTATTTTCACTTCAAAAGCATTCGAGTGAATGTATAAATGAAGCATTTAATTTTAATAACCATTGAACGAGTACAATTTAAATCATTTACGAGTATAGCGTAATAGAAGTTTCTTATTCAATTCATAATATATTATTACGTGAAATAGATAAGTAAAACTTTGTTGTGCTCAAATTATCACTCACCGTTTTAGCTTAGAAGCTACGCTCACTAAGTAAGTAGCCATTGCCGCCCATGGACATCTGTAAACAACCCCAGATCAAACTCCTATCTAAATTTGACGACAAATGCGTTGCTACCCCTAAGGACTGAGTTGAATCGTCTCGGATAGGTATGTCTCCCTTACCACACACTTCAAACCAGAACACAGCAGTGCTTAACACTACTGTTATTAGGCAGAAATAGGAATGACGGTGGTGCCGGCGGAGTCGAACCACAAGTTCTACCACCTACCAGTATAGTACTTTGCATAGTGAATAATATTTTTAAACTGTAAATAGGCTTTTAATTTAACTAAAATATATATCTACCTACTTTCGTATACCTATTGATTTATGACTAGACTAATATATCTAATAAAAAGTTTGTAGTTTGCGGGTCTAATATCTAGTACTGTCATGTTTATTTTAATATTCACAGCAGCATCCACGCTTTCTATTTCGACCCTCAATTACCAAAGATAATAAGCCCCATAATTAGAGAAATTGCCACAATTGCGTCGTAATACAGCTATTAGCGGTACAATTGAATTAAGTGTGAACGTGATCCGAATTTTATTTACGTTGTACCTTTTATATCTACCTTTTTAACTTTTAATTTAAAACGATTTTTTTTATATGATCGAAGTAACGAGCATGCAGTAAACTTGATGGTAAGTGGCAACTGCCGCCTGGACATATATAGTCAACCAGATAAGATCAAAATCCTACCTGAGGTTGACCACAGAAATCTGATATTTATTCATAACTAGTCTTACCCGTAATATATTTTTTCGGGATAAGTATTATACTCGTATGGCCTTTTCTGGACCCATGGCTATGTTATGCAAAATAGATATTATTATCGATTGTAAAATTAAGGCGAGAAGTTTTAGCATGCAAACAAACTCGATTTTGATGGAACTTTCACTGAAAAATAGCTGAGGGTCTGAGGCGTTACTTAGGCTACTCTAATTTTAAAAAAAAGCATTCACGCACACTTGCGCATGATGCTGTCGTCGCGGGACTGCCGGGTAACACTAATGTTTAAATGTGTATGCCTTTCTACTTTAACGCTGGCGAAACCGCGAGGATCAATTAGTAACACAATAAATTTAATAGTACATTACGAAGAGAGCAAATGTAACAAACATTTACCGACCAAAAGATGTGTTCCTGGAATGCCATTTCATACATTTCCATATTATGCTTATTTGTGCGATGCCGCTTGAAAGAAAACCCGCCCACGTAACTCAAACACATTTCAAAGACCAAGAATACATTTGCTATTCTTTGCTACCGCGTTTTCTTTCACTTAAAGGCTGACGAACATTACAAGGAAAAGAGAAAGAAGGGGACAGGCATAGAAGCCGATTAGTATGGAGACCGCTGTCGCCAAACAAACAGAGAATCAGTAGGACATAGAAATCAGTAGGTACCTAAGCTAATAGTAGATATTGTTATCGCTAAACAACCTGGATTTTACCATTTCAATTTAGTACAATCAGGTAGAAATCGTGCAGGTATTTAACAAGCAACAAATATACTTGAATTAAGTACTAGGTAGGTACCTACTTTAAAAAATAACGATTAATATTTTGGAATTAATTTCAATTTTCCATGTGTATAATAACTTTCACGGTACATCAAAATTCTGATTTGAAATGAATGGTAAGGGAAACAAACTTATCCAAGGCCGTGCCAAGCGTTTCTACTCAGTCCTTAGGAGTAGCAGCGCATTTATGGCCGACTTCGAGTGGTCGTCCCGAGAAGATCACTCGAAGTCGGCCATCTATATGTCCGTGGGTAACAATAACCACTAACTATTAGGGTGCCTGCGCATTTGCAACTTCATACTACAAAAGCGACATTCTATAAATAGTTTCAAAAATAGGTCAATTCTGACCATATCAACGTTTACAAAGTTTACCCTAGTTACCTAGACCAATCTCCCAATATAAACAGCCGTATATAACCGTTAGGTGATAAAGCAGTACGTGATTGAGCTGCCAATGTTAAAGATCAACGCACACTGCGCGATCGTAATATTTTGACCGAACACTGAAACATTGAGCGCAATCTTCTTTAATTCTAATAGTCTGTTACCTCCTTTGATAGGTGATAGAACGAGTAGAATTCGGCAAAGGTAGCGTTATCGTATCTATTTCTAATTATAAGCAATTCATCCGTTTTTATGAAGATATCCAAGGCCGTCATTACTCCTTAAGGGGCCTTGGGCACACAAGGGTAATGGGGCCCCATATGACCAGGCCACTATTTTATTTGATTTTATAAGGATAGAAAAATAATTCAAATCTGTTCTCCCTTATTAAACCTATACACTGAATAAATCAATTTATAAACGCCTGTTCCGTTCCTACTTGCTGCTGCGCGCCACATTGTCGGTGATTAGTCAATACCTATGGGGCCCCCTCGATTGCGGGGCCCTGGGCAAGTGCCCTTTGTGCCCAGTGCGAAAGAGGTCTCTATGGATATCCTTGAGTCCTCCGAATATAAGTCTCAAGTCAGCCGGAATCTATATAGATGCCAGATGATTCGAAGCTTCATGATTCTCAAGAGCAATGAATCAATGATTAACTTAAAGTAGAAACTTTATTATAGGTAAGTGGAATTAGTTACAGATGTCTATGGTGGAAAGTGACCACTTATCATCAGACAGAGAGCTCGTATGCTACTCAATTAAATTGCTCAGTATGCGTCGAACCTTTACGCCTATCAGCCGAAAGTAAATACCATTCCTCCATTGTTTATTCCGTTTGCGCAATACAAATATGGATGGCAAATATAATAATAAAAATCGCAATGTAATGGGATTTACTCTTCTTATATAAGTTAAAGGTGACCTAAAGTTCAATACCTTGATATAACAAGAAGGTTACTCAACGGTTGTTATTTAGCCGCAGGGAATTGTTTTGGAAATTATTATTGTATTTATTTTAATACCAATTGAAATTTCAATTGTATAGTACCAATTCCAAAAGGTTACAAATAGGGCTTCCACGAAATTTTCTTTGGCTAAAGAATGTTATTTTTTTTTCTGAAACCTTCGAAAATCAACCGGGTATCGAACCCGGGTCTCCAATCACCACGGTGATTTCCATACCGCTGGATTCATTTTATTTATCCTCATACCTCCTTTAACACTTAGAAGCATTATTTATCTTGTCTAATTATATTTTACTAAGAAAAATAAAACAAACGCGGGGAACTTTAATTAGTTTCACAAATAAGCTGCTTCGTAATTAAAGTTGACAGAGAAGCCGACACTTACCTACTCATTGGAAGTCATAAGTCTTCCCATCTTGCTTCAACCTTGTCTTACTATGTACGAGTAGCGACGAGTAATTTTTAAAATATAACTAGTATTTACCCGCAGCTTCGCTCGCGCTCACGTACATTCACACATAGAGGCCGTAGGTATAAAAGTAGGTACATTGCAGGTATAAAAGTTATTACTCTATCCCTCGGGAGTAATATCATTTTTCGGGATGAAACGTACCCTATGTCCTTTTCCAGACCCCTGGCAATGTGTGTGCAAAATTTCAAAACGATCGGCTAAATAGTTAAAGCGTAAAGGCGTTACAAACAAACAAACTAACAAATAAACGGACATTCGCATTTATAATAATAGGAAAACAACAAAGAAACATACAAAACGGTAAAACTCAATGTAGTTCGACTCTGACGGCATCTCCACTTATTTCTGCTACAACAGCAGTGTTTTTTTTTATAAATTCAAAGTAGCAAACGACCATGCAGTCCACCTGATACTCATGTTTCTTACATAGCTCTCTCATCGAAATTCGCTTATGCTCTGACACATGAAAAAGTGATTTAAAACGGTTAGTTAGAAAGGTTAACTACCCATTTTAAATCTGGGACAATTTTCTAAAAATTAATAATCGATTTCTAAGAAAGAGCTAAATCTAGCGGGTATTTTACGACAAATTGTGTCCTTTCTAACCGTAAATACTTTTTCCTGTAGTAACTGCAAGCTCTTTATATGGGAAAATGCAAAAGTATTTAATCGTTAAAATGTGTTTATTTATACAATAACTAAAAGCAGAAGTGTTTTATCGTTAAAAAGTATTTGTATACTTAAATGCAGAAGTATTTTATCGTTAAAATGAATACTGTTATACGGTAGGTACTGATTTATATACCTAAATGTACAAGAATTGTTATTGCAAAAATAGAAGAACATTATGCTAATAGCACACAAACATTTTAAGAAGTACCTACCTTCTATGATAAAACCTGAAATAGTAGAGCGGTTGAAGCGTCAACGGGTTATTTGGGATTCTTACTTACCAAAATTTCCATGGTAGCCGTCCTCAAAGCTACTTACACTCCGGAACCCTTATCTAAATGCCACTGGAGTCCCCTAAACGTGGTGTCTCTGTCCAACTCTGCCTAGGAAAGCCACGGACATCCCACACCTGCGGATGCTTACGACGGTATGCGACCACACATACCGTAGTCCTTCTAGTGGTCGCTAACCGGGCGGTACGAGTTTCAACTCTTGGAGCAATTTTTAAATCATAGAAATTATTGAGCTGAGTCGGAATTAACGAAATATTCGTGTCATACTGTTTATGTTAAAAATGGATTGTTGGGATTTTGGCTACCGGATATAAATAAAAATATATTTCCAGCATCAAAACTGAATTTATTGAACTCCGATAAATAAAGTAGGTAGAACAATATAATATTAAGATACTTCCATACTACTTCACATTATAGACAAAGTCACAGTTAATAAAAAAAAAAATGCTTTTCAGTAACCAGCTATACCATAACCGGCCTACTCTATGAACCATGAAGGATTGGATTTTTGCTATATTCCAACATGGATTAATCGGTATTGTACGATTTAAAGAAATTCAGATACTTAAATTATAAACATAAGCCATAAACGTATATTCAGAAACCTTTTATCTTAACCACAGTTTATTGAACTACAGAGACGTAATATATTTTTATTACTTAATAATTTTGCCAAAGGAATACGCTAAGTTTTAATTAGTTTAGCAAATAACTCCATTTCTAACTAATTGAGTTGACAGAAGTCTGCGGTACTCATTACTAGTTTTCCAGACAGGGCTATTTTATTCTAAGTCTTATTGACACGAGGTTTTTCATGTTTTCATAAACGTTTATTAAATATTGTGTAAGTACATACATAAAACATGTAGGTAATAACGTCGCTAAATGAAAAGATTTTAAAATGTAACGGGTAACTTAATCATATTATACACTAGCTGATCCCCGCGGTTTCACCCACGTGTAAAAAGTAAAAAAGAATACATAATATTAAAACATAAATGTCATCCTGTTCTCCTGCGACAACGCGCGGATGCGCGTGGAGCGCATGCTAATGGATTTTTCAAAAATTAAAATAGCCTATGTTATGCCTTAAACTTTCAGCTATCTGCCAGTGAAAGTCCCGTCAAAATCGTTCCAGCCGTTTAGAAGATTAGATCAGCCAGACAGACAGACAAAAAAATGCATTTTCGTTGTAGGTATCGTGTATACTTTCATATGCATTGAGTGAAAAAATGTTATTTTGAAATCACAAACTTCAATTTTATTTATTTGTATACAATCGACACTGTATAATATACAACTAGGCTTAAAAGATTGGTATACATATATCTTATACTATATAAAATTCTCGTGTCACAATGTTAGTCTCGATACTCCTCCGAAACGGCTTGACCGATTCCTCTGAAATTTGGTAAGCATATTGGGTAGGTCTGAGAATCGGCTAAC
>DWPV01004459.1:0-13593 GCA_018251915.1 Urbanus proteus proteus
ACGCCAGAAATTCACCATTGTGTTTGGAGACGGTTCACCTGTTTTCAATCGAACAGTTGGCTTTTACTACTGCGTTGATTTATAGATCGCTTTTAAGATAGATTTAAAACAATGTTGATTTTACGTGAAATCATTCTGCGACTGTCGGTACATTGTTTTCTATCGATAAAGTTAAAACGTAACCGTTACACGTCAAACTAGATCTATGAAGTTTTTTTAATAAGTAATTTCAAATGGGTGGGATTATCAACCTTTAGTAAAAATCGTTTATAAATTAAGTATATTTTAACTGGGACTTTTCTATTTGGCTTCTAGTCAGAATTAATTTGGACACATTTTTATAGGGTTATATTATTTGGATTGTCTGTTCAGACTACTGATACTATATCAACCGGGTCGGATAACTTGATATAAAAATCAAAATTTATATATTATGTATTTACACATAATATTTTACAGAGTAGAAGCACATAATTTATATATTTGTTTGGCTATTATCACTCCTTTGCTTGCTTCGATATATTGCATTGTAAATAGGCATTATGACGCAGGTACGAATTTTTTGTAAGTATTATTTACCTATTCACACTTTACATTACATATATTTATTTATTATAATATGTATATTGAATCCACAGTGCAGCTATTGTTTGTATTGTTATTGTATACATTTACTTTATACTTTGATGCCTTAAGTATTAAAGTAGTATTGATATAAAATTTATGTGTTATAATTTATACAATTGATATTTATTAATTGTTAGTGTAAATTTTAATAATAACTTTGCAAAGCTTATTGTTAACTACTTGCGGTTTTGTAATTTGGTTTATTCTAAATTTATGTACAGTTAAACGAAAACACACAAAAAGGTTCAGTTTATGTGTCACATCTATTGTATTTATACACTTACTTTAAGACTCGTGATGTCTCATTCATATTTAAAGGGTCTCTATTATAAGTATAGCTCATCTTAATCTCATAAGAAGCATCTTAGGTCGTTAGTACGCCATGCGTTGTATAATCATAATACGTGTTCAAATGTTCTTGTTATCTTTGTGTTTGGATGTCTTGTTTTCTATTTGGTTATTTTGCAGTGTCTAATTCTTGTTCATTATTTTCAATATCAAAAATTGTAAATCGCAAATATTATGGTCTATTTGGATTGTATCATTTGAATCAGTTTATCGTTTGATTCCAAATCTATAGTAAGTTTAGGTGTTGATGAATATTATCAGCGCTATTTAAAGACAGTACCCATAGGCATGTTGATGAATGATGTGACCATTACTTCTTCGATCATAAAGCTTAGAATTATTTAGCTAGTTAATTACATTTAATTTATATGTTTGAGTCATAATTCCCAGATAATAATATAAAACGTTTAAGAAGATACGAAAAATTAGAGTCACGCTGCTCCACTGAAAAATATAGCTATTTTCATATTTATGTCATGTTCTTTGAATTATCATGCAGTCATAAGTCATACATAATCCTTATTTAAATAAATACTTTACGTTTTGCTAAGTCTTACTTACGGTGGTCAAGTATAGCTATTTGTTTGTCTGTCTGAATATATGTAGGTACAAGTATTTTTACTAAAGTTAGCAATAAATATTTAAATGCATATATCGTATTCGAACTTATCTCCTTCCTGACAACATTGAGTGCTTGATTGTTTTTACTGTTACGATATAATTATTCATAAAATCACACATTACCATTATATGTGCGTTTAAATGCCTTAATAGCATTAAATAATGTTTAATTGCACAATAAACCAAGAAACGGTCATATAATAAATTAAAATATGAAGTTATAATTTTGTAAACTTTCTAACTGGTCAGAGAGATAATGTTGGCAAGCAATCTTCTTTAATCTGTTAGGCTATTACTGTTACTGCTTCCGTTGTAGTTAATAATATGTTGTGGTCGCAGGCATACACGCTACCGATGGGTAGCTAATTCTCGGCCACTCCCTAAACAACAAAGAAACATAGCTATTTATTATAAAAATAAAAGATTATATATTATTGCAGGAATTATGCAGGTATATTTCATAATATGAAAAGTGAAAGTTTATGGTACCTTAATGCCATATACCTAATTGAATCAAAAACGTGATTCAATTTGTTATAATATGCGGTTAGAATAAAGTACAAAGTGGTGAATTTATATTTTGGCCTGATTAAATTCGAATATGCTTTTTTAAATTGGTCGTAGAGTCATTCACCTGCCTCCCTTGACTCTATATGTGTGCGTGACAATATGATTTTACTTGATAAGTAGCAGTCTTAAATGGATATTTCCTATACATAAAATATAAAGCTTATTGCTTGATGTCATCTAAGAGATTTGATTAAATCTTTTATGTTATAGTAAGTACTATAATTTGTACTAACTAGTATACCGCTACAATTTAAATACTCATTCCAATTCACGTTTTCTTAAGGATTGATGAAGATATGATTGATCGGACGGCTTTAAAAAATTACCTCTAAAAGTCTAGTTTACTTTTGTTTTGTCTCAGTTTGTAGACAATAAACAATCAGGGCCGATTCCTAAAAGTCTTAAAGTAAAGCACTAAGTGCACCGTTATTGCTTAACTTTATTGACGATATGGAAGTAATTATCATAAGACATAATTAATTATTATTTTTTTCATATGGATAGGTCATGTCTGTTATATGAATGATTTACACTCCAAACTTATTTATTAGGTACCTTAAAGTAACTGGCGAATTTGATTGACTTTGACCAGAACTGGGTTTTTTTAGCGCACTGATATTGCCAGATCGGGCTCGTAGAGTACAGATTGAAAATTGTAAAATCTACTCTTAGACGCTTATCTAAAAATCTGACTTAAGTGGTAAAATATATACTTTACGTTATTTGTTGATAAGCTCTAATATGGGTAAAATATTTTGCAGTGCAATTAAATCCGTTCTGTGGTAGGTTTGCCTTGCGCTGTGTTGCAACCAGCTGCTGTGCCCACGCTCGTATATTTTATGTAAATCTACAAGTTCGCTTAGCTTACATATCTGGTAGGTACTTGAATCAACCGCGCAAATATTAGTTAGGAATACAGTGCTTGTTGACGACGGTCGAAGTTTCTCATGGGATGAGCTACACGGTAACTTACATAACATTTGATAAATGCAATATAGTTTATATCAATATTTATTAGTGAAATTGCTGTGTTTATCGTCCAATTTCAAGTGCTGATAATTCCTAAACTTCAGACTTTATTACGACATACATTTTTAATTTTAATTAAAAATATTAATATGCGTGTTTTGTTTCTGATAGTTTTTGTTGCGATTTTGTTTCGGTTGACATATTACGATGAAATTTTCACCTGAGTGCAAATTACTTATTAATAGTATGAATAGACTATAAATTTTATAAATTAGTTCGTCGATAATATGCAAAACGCAGTAATGTAATCGCTAAAACGCAAATGTGTACTTAAAGTTGCACTGTTTCAGTTTATTCGTAAATAACTCAAGCATCCCGGCCATCGTTGCAAACCACGAGTGGAACTTGAGATGAGTTATAATAAGACGCTCATAAGAGATCATCCGTATGATAATGATATCCGTATATAATCTGAGTTACAAATATAACTTCGTATTTCTGTCTTAGTACGTACAAATGTCTACTTATCCATATTTTACCCGACTTTCCAAAGGAGAGGTACATTAACCATTAAGCTGAATTAGCATACAAGCATGTTATGCATCCGACGGTAATTGTCTATAGATGGGTAATGAACCTCAAAAAGTCGGCCCTACCTATTCGAGCACTAATGCTTTGCTTCCTCTGAAGTGAGGACTATAATTAATATATATAATATAAGTACATATTAATGTCTCCTATACGAAAGTAAATTCCTGTCCACACCCTTCAAATAAATATAGAAATAGAATATATATTTCCACTTGACATTGGAACTTGGGGGAAGCGAGTTTCACTATATTTGTAACATGGGCTCTTTAGATAAGTCTCCTGTCTGTGACTCCTGATATAGGTGACGTCACATTTACGTCATTGGTGGCGGTGATCACTCAAAACAAACTTAGCTCAATGTCTATTAGATACTTACATCATTAAAACATTAGTGGCCAGGGTTACCACATATCCGACGCTTGACCAACAAAACATAAATATTTTAAAAGGCTTCCGTTCCGCACACATTTCAATTTGGACACGCACTTCAACGTCCAATAGGTAGGCACGAGATAGGCGCTTTTTGTCAACATTGTGCTTAATTTGCTTTGCTCTAAAAACTAGACGGTTTTCTACTTTTCTCAACGTCAGAGAAAATAATACAAGTGTGCACTCAAGTTTTGTTATGTGAAAGTACGGAGTAAGTTGAACTATTGTCACTCGAGTCTTCATTGATAAGTTATTTCTGTGATGAATTCACTTAGTCAAATTAACTCGAATATCAATATTTGAAGAGATTTTTGATATTTAGAGTTTATTGATCCTTTCATATTTAGATATAGTTTAAATTAAAGTATCTATTAATTATTTTCTCATTATGGGTTTCCTTATTTGCACAACTAGAGTTTTATGCTTACGCATACGGGAAATTGTTATACATTGAGTTTATATGAAGTGACATAAATATTCTAGTATTTACCGAAAATATTTACATTTATCTCCTGATATTTGGGGTATATTTATAATAAAATAAGTGTTTCATTTAGCAAGATGCAATTCCGTCCAATCAAACAGTATCAAATACTTACATGCTTAATGGCTCATAAACGTGCGCTTACGCAGACTCATTTACGACACCCTTCAGTGCGGGCAAAGCGATGTTATGCTTTCGAGTTTCTATTTTGAGTCGCTGGAGCGCAGACTCCCCGTTTGTGATTAACAGTTTTTGCAGAGACGATTGCTACATTCATACCTACTACCTACCAAAGTCAATCGTTACGCATCGTGGACACCCGGTGTTTAGCGCCGTATGTTGCTCGTTTTGTTTCGTTTGCGATCTTTCTCGGAATATCCGACGCGAGACTGTCTTGGGAATCGGCTTTCCGTTTTAAAGAAATGTTGCAATCTAATCTACTATCAATATCTAAGTTACAATCAATCAAGCTGTAGATAATTCTACTTTTAGTTTCTTGAAGTATTTTAGGTTTACATACTTAAATTAGTTCCTACGTTGTATAAGTAGAGTCGTCTCTAATGTCCTGGCCTCTCATATTTATGATACATCTCATGCTTTATGAAATTTTGTATTCGATTAGTATAATCAATATCAATTAATTTATTGCTATTCAATTGCTTGATATGGGTTTCTACGAGTTGACCCTTGTTTCTCTTTTATTCATCTTTAGCGGGTTGTATAGGTCACTCCTAACTTATAGAAGTTAGGTCGCATTTTTTTATTTTCCTTTTACTACAATGTTCTTGTTGCATCCTTACTGCAGTATTTAGACGTAAACATATTCAATGTTTTATATTTTATAGACTCCCTCTCACATAACGTGTAAATTACGAAAATTTGGTGACGACCCCCAAAACAATTCGTTCATCGTTTGACACATCCAAATAGACGAATGGCTAACTGTTTGCACCAATATAGAATTGGTCATAGGTAACTAATTTGAATGTATTCAGTTCTATATAAACGGTGTCCCGTATGTCGGTTATTGTGCCGGAAGTGTGTTGGAGGACTTGGAAGGACAAATGTGAGGTGTATTATGCGATCGTCTGTTCCTCATTTGGCTCGAGACGTGGGCGATGGGTAGTCATCGTTTGTCAACGCTTGCATCAATGTTTGTGTTCGCGGTGACCTGGACTCGTCATACCTATCGAATTTATTGGTAGTTAATTAAGTTGAACTAAAATGATACATAGTATTTATCTCGTGTATAAAGTAAACGGAACTTAACGCGCTATGTCATAAATAACAAGCTTTTATCCTGTATTCAGTTCCCTTGGCTGACAAATTTGCAAGAACAAAAAAGAACTTAGTCCTTCTCTACGTCATAGAAGGCACTTCTGAGCGATATTAAATGCAATGAAAGTAGTGACAGGATAGTTCGACCGGGTTGACACCAAAGCCACTTTTATTCCTAAGGTGAAGCTGTTACCTACCAACTTGCGTTTGGTTGGTTGCTGGTAATTTACATATGTATACATAGGTAACGCAAATGTGGCTAGGGGTAGAGGTTGTTCTGAGTGGAGTTCGTTTTTATGAAGTATCAACCAGAACAAAGGTGTAATTGTAATTACAATGAAAACAGGAATCTTCATCATCATCATCTTATCTGAACCAGATAATATAAAGCTTCGTTTTAGGATTTATCTACGTAGGAACCAATCATGGAAGTATGTCTGCTATGTTGACATTTAGCATGTAAGCGAATGCAATATAATCCTAAGGTTAAAAGGTCTTTAAACATGAATGTTTAAGTGTAGTGTATTAAAGCGATATGCATATTGTCAATTCGGAGTTTCGGGTATAAGTGCTTACTAAGTATTTCGTAACCAGTTTTTAATATTACTGTAGGAAGGGCATGATTTTTATGTTCCTATTATTTTTATTTTTATTTAATTTTAATCTTACAGGTTTCTCTTAAATGCTATAGATACACAAACGCATGATTATTAAATCACTATAAAATATATGTATATTTTATAGTGATTTAATAATTATGCGTTTGTACGTGAAATCTTTGTAGCCATATTATTACAATTCAATGATGTACCTAATGTTTGAGTTGTGTAATCTCCTTGTTAGTTATAAATACTTTTAACTGAAAAATATAGATATAAGTAGCTGGTATATTACGTATCATGGCAAAACCATTTTACAGACATTTATGACTTTGTACTGTGGCTAATCAATGCATATATATGAAAAATAAAAAAAAACACTTATTCCACATAAGCAGACGAATAAAGATCTGACTAGGTTACCGAAATGTCTTCAGGGTCTGGTTATTTATATTGCCTGGTTATTGCCGACATAATGTAATAATGACGCCTAGACAAAGAGTCATAAGTAATACCAAAAATATAACCAAAAGACACGGCCTAAGTTGTTTAGATTGCTTAAAATATTCTCCAAAATAAAAAAAGCGCTTTTAAACAATCCTTTTAATTAATGTACGAGTATAGGATTCGACACACGTATCGATCGCGTTTCACACATGTCTTTAAACTACAAACAAGCATATGAACAGCTCTGCGTGGGAAACTAATCGCGCGTAAATTGACATAACTCCAAAATGCCAAATATTGCGCAAAGGAAATAAAACTTCCGATGTTTGATTATTTGTTTTATCGTTATTTGGTTTTGATTAAATATATCCATGAAGGCGCTAAATACTTCTCTATTGACCTGACAAATCAAATTACATTAGTTGTATAACTGACTAACCTATATAATTTTCCTTGTTTAGTTTAAATTTAAGTTCTATGTACTTAAGGTAATACAAAAACAATTTACCGAGTGACTTAGCTAATGCTAAGTTTTGGTTATTGATAATAACAATTAAATAGGTAGGTATGTATTAGCCCCTCTGAAAACTATTTTCAGATCTTGTTGTGTATTACATTTTTGTATTGAACCATGAAGCAATTAATAATTAATTTTTAAATTGTTGTATACTTTGGTAACCGGAGACTCATGTGTCTTTCATACCAAAATGTGTTTTAATTTAATGATTTTCACCGCATATTTCACATTGTTTTTAGATTGTGATCATTCTACAATATTTTTTTATTTTAATAATTGATAATAAAATTCCTATTAAGTTATATTTTGAACCTATCAGATTTTATTAGTATCTTGAAGTAAAATATAAGCTCCATAATCGTACAATGTTCCATCCATGGAGTAGATATTTACTTCTTTAATGTCCTCTAGTTAAAACGGCTGATTGAGGTTTTTGTTATAAATAAGTGTATTAATTCTATCAATTAATGTTCTTACATTTACAAAGAAGATGTTAACTAGAAACAGCGACTCAAACATAGTAAAGTGTGATAAATGTGCGTAATTGTTCGATGTTTCCAATAAAGCTAAGGCACTTGTCAATGTATGGGGTACTTGATGTTGCATAACTCTTAAAGGTCATCAGTCATGGGATTGAGGTCCATTATTCAATGCATAATCTATTTATTAATCTTCGATTACATGTATATCTCGTTTTACGCAAATTATTTTTATTTAATGGACGTAGTGACAACCACTTTGAAAATTATGAAAGTGTATAGAGTAGGTATATTTTTCAAATTTGTAAGTTATTTATTTTTATGTCTAACGATAACATCAGAACTCAATGTGCAACCGAAACAAAAAAAAATTAAATGCATTCAATAACATGAGAAGCGCTTGTTGTAATACGATTTGACTTCACTTTGTTTATTGTACCAGAACATACCAATCCGATGAAGACGGCACTAAGATATCATTTCGCTTGTAAATCAACACTGGCAAATGTAAACTGAGATTATCCACTTGTATAGAACCTCACTGTCCGCACATTCGCTGAACCGATGCATTTGCAATCTAAAGGGCTCATTGTCTGTACGTAAAAATATACACCACCGGAAACAACGACCATTTGGACAGTTTGCATCGCGATGCGCATGCCACTTTATCAATTACAGTAACCATGATACCACATCCCGTGGACTCGGCTGGCCACTCGATTATGTCCTGTAGCATCATAATAATAATGACGTCACCCTCGTCGACCTTGTTCGAGGGCTAGACACTCCGCATATGTGCTGGACCAGAAATCCCGATTCAGACGAGACATCCACATGTTCAATGTTTTGTTTTGTTTAGTGTTTCGTGTAAAATTTCATGTTTTCATTGTTCTTATATGATTCTTAATGAAAGAAAGGCAATTAGTTAACTTTTGTCACAATGAAGATGACGTCACTTAATATTAAAAAGCCTTCTTATTGGTTGCCGAAAATCAAGTTAGGTACTAATGTAAAAAACTTTGCTCAGATTTATTTGCATGAATACTTTCGGTATGTTTTGAGACTAATTTCAGTTTTGTCACAATATTGCAATTGTAAGAAGTAAAAAATGCTTTAATTATTGGAAAAATGCTATAAATTCACAATAAATCATCGCAAAATATGACATTGGGTCTGACTTTTGTATCTACGTATTTGAAACAGGTCTTTGCTCATTGCTTCTTATTACCACGCCACTGTCAACTCACATTGAATCGTGAATAATACCGGGATATTTGCGTAAATGAAGAGTCGAAACCCACCTGAAATCCAAGGGATGACACTAATATGTAACACCAAACACAAGCACAGACAGTACACAGAATCGACTGATCGCAATTGGTTCGCACTTGTCGTCCGCGCTTCTCGGACTCGTGGTCAAAGTGAGGCGGTGCGCGCGCGCTGGCTTGTGGGAGGCGATCACTTGCTGATCCTGCGCTACTCGCGCCAGTACCACACTAAGCTGGTATAGACGCTTTGGATACGTGCTAAACTATGTTAGAATGGCTCAATGGTATTGCCGTGGTTGTTACGCATCGTGGAATTACTCGTTTTTGTACTCTGGTCGGCCCTTTAGACCCCGTTCCAGTGAATTACGTTTAAACGTATTAAGCACTACAATATGTTCAGTAAATAATTTGCCGTGATTGTTAAATGCTATAAAAGATATTCAAGGCGTTTGTGGATCCTACTCTACTTACTCTAATGCTAGAGAGATAAATGGCACGTTTCTTTAGAATTATCCTATTTTAAGTACACAATTATTGGTGAATAGGTAGAAATACATTATTCACGTTGAGAAATAGCCAAATTAAACAATAAATAATGGTGATCTCTAAGTCATATCAGACTCAACTCTAATAAAAAAATAGAAATAGTTCAAAACATGATTTTAAATGAGACTAGACGAGAAAAATAGACCGTACCTATGACTAATAGAATCGTTTAAAGTAACTACTATAGTATGTATGTAATAGTTGTATACAATTGTCTAATTAATATACCGTGGTTGTTACTTGCTCATTATGAAAGGCGCTCAAAACGCTCGCGGGTCCTACGCTGCAATTTTATCGTCATAAATCAATAATGTACCTATTACAAAGCCTGCACACACCTGTACGCCAATCTCTATTAAGATTTCAATGAATTTTCTATGACTATTACTCATTGATGAATACGATAAAGTACGTTTTATTGTTACTCAGGGTGTAGAGTTTTTCAATCTTTTAATGATGTCGTATCTAAGACACAGGATGAGTAATTTATATTTTTCATGTTTTTTTTTATATTAATGAAGCAGCAAACTCGTCTGTGCTGTACTTGGTGTATTAAAACTGTATGCATTATTCCTAATTAACTTGAAAACCTTGCAGACTGTCCTTTTTACTTAGTAGTTTTTTGTTAGTGGGCGGAGCGGCTTCTGTTAATTCGTAGGCGTTACCCTCTACGACGTCTACGTCACAAGGTTGAATTCATCATTGCTCTGGAACAACACTCGTTGTTTGTCCAATTTGAACTTGGAAATTCAAAAACGATTCCAACTTCAGTATTTTTGAAGTTACACACGAACAAGAGGGAGATAAAATGAATCATATTTCTGACTTTATTTTGACTTAGTTGAACTACTAAAATTAAAACCTAACTTAAAAATAAAAAATATATATAGAAAATGTAAAATAAACGTCTAAAATAAAAATCCTTTGGGTCAAGAAGAAGTATTAACCTACACTTGAAAATTATGCACTAGGCGGAGTATTGAGGGAAAATTAATTTATAAGTATACCTATTACAAATGGCAAATGAACAGTCCGCCTTTTTTAAAGTGATTTATGTAGTCTATGCACCTTAGTACCAAAACTGAATAGTAAATAGTTGACCGTCATTTAGAGGTACTTACACTTTACAACATTTTATTTTCTGAAATTTTAAGAGGGGATATTATTGTTAGTTTTGCGACAGCAACGATTGCAACTTGCATTTTTAAAACCTTATCGTGTAAGCTTGTAAAAATGCAGCAGCTTTTAACGCATTAAATATCTGTCCTTTGTGCAGCAATCGTTTGTGATTCAATAAAAAACAATTTAACAAATGACTACTGGCTACTGGTTCTCCGTGCAATACATTTTACAGTGTGTACTTTAGATAAGATTGCATTAACACAGCGGAAGCTATTAGACCGCGGCAACACTCGTTTAATGAGAGAGGGGATTAAGACGCTGACCTACGTCCTGTTTTAAATATCTATATGATATGAGAGCTATATTTAGAAATTGGCATTGAAAAATTAAGTTCAGGTTAGTAGTTCTCAAATCTTGAACTTTGATCTTCTTTATTATGTTTTTTTTCTAATAGGGGACGACAAATTTCTCAAATATTAATATGTATTTTTAAAAGGTGGTTGAAACAATATTGTCATCGACCGAAGATACACCACTGCCACACGTATTTCTATTGTTGTTCTTGATCTTTTATCCAAGGGGTGTGGTTGCGAGCTTACTTACAAATGAGCTCATCTAAGTCCTCACAAGAGGCATCAATGATGGACTTTAGATTGAACTATACAGATGTACAAAGGCGGCAGTTGCCAAATAAATAAAATTGAAATGTTTGTATGTGATTTCAAAATAACATTTTTTTTATTCAATGCATATGAAAGTGTATACGATACCTATAACGAAAATGCAATTAAAAATAATCTGTCTGTCTGTTTGGCTGAACTAATCTTCTAAACGGCTGCACCGATTTTGACGGGACTTTCACTTGCGTATAGCTGAAAGTCTAAGGCTTAGCGCGCGCGCCACGCGCATGCGGGCCCCTCGCTTGAGTGCGGGATGTTACCTATGTTTAGATAAGTATTCCTTTTTACTTTTTTAACGCGGGTGAATCCGCGGGGATCAGCTTTATTACATAAAAATATACATTTCTTTTCAATATATGCACATTCTTGTAAAGAAAGCTTTTAGGCAGATTTTGTGTATGGAATAATACAATCGCTTCTATCATCTCTCTCGGTATAATACAAGCGCATTAAGATGCTGCGTCAAAAAATTACGACGTTAAAAATATCCACCGCTTCTAAGAATTTATACGCGTAAATTGTATTACGTAATGAATTAGCTTCAGATTCTAATACAAAGGTGTAGAAAACACACGCCGTTATGCAAATTCAAATTAAAATGCTGACTAATTGCGCATAAAACTTTGCCAAAATGGTTTATGTTCTGTAATAAACTGGATATTCATCCAGACTACAGACTTTTCAATATTGTTTTTACTCGACCGCGTCAGGAGGAATGTTATATTTTAATGTATGTATGTCTGTCTGTATGTATGTATGTATGTATGTATATATGTATGTATGTATGTATGTATGTATGTATGTATGTTTGTTTGTTTGTACGTATGTATGTATGTGCATGTCTTTGGCACTCTTTTGTTATAAGGTTGCATTGATAAGTATTATCATTATTATATTTAGGCATTCCTAATAAGTCCTCAGGGGTAGCAACGCACCTGTGCTCGACTTTAGGTAGGACTGTGATTTTATTTCGGGTTTCCGGTTGATTGAAGATGTCCAGGCGGCAGTAGCCACTTACCATCAGGTGTACTCTCGTTCGAACGCACGTTTGCAACCACTATGTTATATTTAAAAAATGACGGTGGTGTAACTGAGTCGACCACCAAGAACTTCAAGGATGCCTTTCCACCAATACATAAAGCATCCACGGATATATGTTAAATTCATGAATAGGATTTCTTTCTTGATATTTTCCCGATTACTAAGGACGATATGTCTTTCGCGTATTTTGTATGTAAATTTCTTTATTACCGAGCTAATATTCCAAACAGGTGGAGAGATTGTGACATGGTATTGTTAATTTATAAAATACTATAAAGGTCGTCTTTGTGGGCAGGGAGGGCTATCTTTCTAACAAGGAAATTTATTTATAATCAACCTTGTATTAATTAAATTTCAAGATTCTGTAAAATATTACAAATTTAGAGACTTGTAAAGCCCTTAATGGCTTCTTATTTGGAAACTCAATTCCATTATAGTTAAGGGTTGGGCACAGAGCAATAAGGTTAAGGTAATAATTAAGATCTTGAACCCTTTGGTAATAACATCCGCGCTTTGGTTTCATATACATTTTGTGAATTAATTTTAGAGAACTATTCATTGTGACATGTTCATTGAAGATAAGTCAGTGTAAGATTTAATAGGTATATGGAAGGGTTTGATTGAGTCTGCCTTATTAAATACGGTAGAGCTCTTTGTGGTTCGACCTAATAACAGTTCGAGTAAGTAATTTTAAGCGTTGTGTGTTTTGGTTTGAAGAGCGTGGCGAGGAAGACATGCCTATTTATCCGAGGCATTCCAACTTAGTCCTCAGCAACACCAACAACGCATCTAATGCGCCAACTTTGGCACTTAGGCTATCTTTGCTTATGGAGCTGCTCATAAGATTTTTTTATATGATTGAGGTAGCAAACGAGCATGCGGTCCACCTGATGGTAAGTGGCCACTGCCGCTCATGGACATCTGTAATCAACCCCAGATAAGATCACAGTCCTACCTGAGGTCGACCACAGAAGCGT
>DWPV01004460.1:0-13592 GCA_018251915.1 Urbanus proteus proteus
CTTAATTGCATTTATTTGATAATTAGCGACCCGTCCTGGCTTCGCACCGGTGCAATGCTATCAGCATTACTACAGAAAAACTGATGTTATTATACATACAAACCTTCCTTTTCAATCACTCTATCTATTAAAATAAACCACATCAAAATCCATTAGGTAGTTTTAAAGATTTAAGCATACATAGGGACAGAGAAAGCAACTTTGTTTTATACTATGTAGTGATTTTCGCAATATAATTTACTACTTCTACTTTGTTCAGTACTGTACCCACATACAGTCGTAGGAGAATTTTTATTGTATATTAGATACTTTTTTGAGGAACAAGTTATTAATATGCAGACTGTCTAATAATTTGATCACTGTAGTTCTACACAAACACCCTCAACCATATTAAAATGGTTCAGGAAATCTATTTGAATTAGATCTCAGACGCTTTGCATATTATTAGCTCGAGTAGGTTTAAATAACATACATAAATGTTAGTGCTGTATTATTAATAATTTATAGTACAAAAATATGAGAGAGCTATTCGCAATTTTAAGATAAGATATCTGGAGAAGTGAAACACAAAATTTGTTTAAATATTTGTTTTAAAAATTGTATAATGGCATTATGCTTTGTTTGCATTTACAGACCCGCTGGTTGGGACAGTATGAAGAAGATTAGCATATTGTATGAAAACATGCAGTCATGTAAACCAGACGATTACTACAGGGATGTTATAGTGCAACCTGCAACGAGGAAGGTAAGTTACATTTCAAAATAATAATTAATTTAAAAAATATATCCACGTCAAATAACCTCTTTCCTTTGGTATGTCGGTTTAAATGATATGTAAGTCAGGCATGGGTTTGAATGCATCATTAAAGCATTATTACCGATATTAATTTATTCGGCAGTATTTTAGTTCCATTGCTCGGTATGAGTTTTTGCCTCCATGGAGCGGACCTACATAAATTTGAATTTTTAGAAGTTATGAGATTGTGGTTTAACCATGCCAGAAAATATAATGATTCTGACAACTATCAATAGCCACCACCAACATTGTTGAAATGAAGTACAGTCTAAATCTCGGGGAGAAGCAAATGAGTTTAGCACATTACAACTTATCGGTCTTACTAGGTCAGATACGATTTATACAATTGTATACCTTACGTTTAAATACGTTATTACATTGTATATAAATGTACGCCTTACGTTTCAGAGCGGCGGCCACCGCGAGGCGGAGGTGTCGGCGGAGGACGAGCAGGCGTTCCTGCAGCGGCAGCTGGCCGCGCTGCAGGCCGGCGCGCCCGCGCCCCGGGCGGACTCCCCGCTGAGGGCCACGCAACGGGCCACTTCACAGGTCATTTACATTGCCAACACCTTTTTTAAATACTAGCTGATCCCCGCGGTTTCACCTGCATTTGAAAAGTAAATCCAGAAACATCTCGCGAGATTGACACGGCAATAAAACATAACTAATGTATCCCACGGGAACATTTTCCCGGGATAGAAAGTAGCCTATATGTTATTCCAGACCACAGTCTATGTCTGCACCAAGTTTCATCCAGTTCTTAAGTTACAGAGTAACAAACATCCATCCATCCATCTTCACAAACTTTCAAGTTTATAATATTAGTAAGATATGGACTGCACCCCGACGTTGCTTAACTTTGTAAATCAATTGATCCAATTAACAAATATTTCCTGCTAGCTTTCAAAGATAATTAAGTTCATTGTCAACGTATTATTGTCCCACTGCTGAGCACGGGTCTCCTTTAGGCCTTTAGTCCACCGCGCTGGCCATGTGCGAATTGGTAGATTTCACACATCTTTGAGAACTTTTTTTTATTCTCAGATGTGTAGGTTTCCTTACGATGTTTTCCTTCACCTTAAAGCAAGTGATAATTCATTTCTAATACGCACATAAATCAGAAGTGCATGCGCGAGATTTGAACCTCGGACCCCTCGGCCAAGTTTCAACCTTTAGGCTATCACTGCTTTTATTAATTATTCTATTTAGTAAAGTAAGTAAGTTTAGTAACTAAGTTAGTACTCATTAAAATTAACCTTAACCATTTATTTTCACAGCTGGAGGGCGCGAAGATCGGCATGGGCGGCGGCACGCCCGGCAACGAGGGCGTGCTGGCGAACTTCTTCAACTCGCTGCTGTACAAGAAGACGGGCACGAGCGGCGCGCGCGCGACGCCGGACGCGTCCCCCGCCGCCGCGGCCGCCGCGCGCTCCGACGCCGCCGCCGAGCTCGACCGCCTCACGCGCGCCAAGCGGCCGCCGCCGCCGCTCGACCTCAACTCGTCTTCTGAGTGTTAGCCGCGTGCACTGGTACGTATCTATTGATACGAGTGACGAACGAGTGTCTAGTTTCGTTATTATGCTGCCGTACAAGACGGACACTAAATACGTGCACGCGCGCCAGGCGACCGCTGTCGCAGCACCTTAATACGTCTTCAGAGCGATAGCCACAGACGCTGGTATGTATTCTGTTGATACAAGTAACGAAAGAGTATGTAATTTCATCATTAACTCGCTGCTGTACAAGAAGACTTGTACAGGCTGCGCGCATACCATGCTGGACGCATCACTTACATCTTAACTCTTCCTCTTGATTGTTAGCTGCGTTCACTGATACATATTCTGTTAACACAAAGAGCAAACAAGTGTATAGTTTCCTCTTCAAACAGTAACAGTAACAGTCGTTAAAATATTTAACTTCAGGTTTCTGTTATAGGTATTGAAAACGAGTTCATTTCGGTTTGTACATACAAACAAATGCATACAACATGGCAACATTAATAAAAACATTAATGTTCCCAATAAATAATATTTATTAATGTTGCCAAGCCATGAAAAAAAGATTGTCAAGATTTTAAACTTCAGTGGTGCTCGTAACTTTTGCTACAATGCTGCTTATTCAAGAAGACCAGATCAGGTTATTTCGTTAAACCTGACGCTAACTGTTGTGTGCCAATTATTGACGCGACAGCATACCATCGCAAAATAATGTTCATCTAGCGTCCCGCCTGACAATGTCTCAATATTAAAAAAAAATCAAGATATCTATCTAATTTTCAGGTACATTCGTGCGGCGGGCGCTAGACCCAATCAGCGGAGCGAGGTCGGCTTGGCGCACCGCGGATATCACTACATACATGCTGGCTTGTACTTCGTCTACGATACTGTGGCGACACGTCACCCTTCCGACACGACATCTCGCTTACGATTGCCTGAGGAGCACGCGACACGCTACCGGTAACGACTTGTCGGATGACGTGCAACAATTAGCAGATAGTTTGATAATAAAGAATGCAGGGAATGCCCACTGCGGCTACGAACATCAGTATTGCAATGTAAAGCTTAAAATCACAGCATATTCGTGCTAGCATTACCATATCCGACAAGTGGAACCCGATGCCAGTGTCGCATTGCAGTGTCTGTGGCAGGCGAATGTCGACACTTGCAGTGTGGCGTACTATTTATATGAATTAGAAATGTATAATTTATTGGATTGGATTCTGGGGCATTTTTCCACTGATTTTACTCGTAGAGTTCTAATTACATGTTTAAAATAAAATCTAATCTAATAAAATAAACCGTTGATCTAATTAGAGTGTTAAGTATAAGGTGATAGTTACAAATCGTTGACATAGCCTCGATTGTGATCTTCTAACTCATGGCAGCCTTCCGCGTACTTGAAAAATGCTCCAGAACTTAAATAGATAATTTGTAATACATTTCCATAATGGTACAGAGAGACGAACGGGATGTAATACTTTCCTATTCAGTAAAGTTTTTTTTTACTTGTAATATGTTTAATGATATTAAATAAGTATTTATTTAGGTAGCCTCATGTGTTAACTGGAACGTGATTATTAATAATAATTATATTTTGTAAGATACAACTCGACGGCACACCGCGTGCATACAACTATGTTATTGATATTTTAATTTTTTATTTAGAAAATATAATAATAAATCGCGTCTTTTATATCTGTCTCGATCTATAACCTGGTATTTTATTTATGTGCCGTCGAGTCGGATTAATATACTTAACGCAGAGAAAGCTTTGAATTGATTGTGGGTAAAGGAGTTCCAAAATAAGTGATCTTCTATGAAGACTGGCAGTGCAGGTCGACGGGATGGAATGCACAATGAAGTCACTGTTTGTACAAACCATTACCATTAATGAAATTGTATTGAACCAGCCAACACCGTTGATTGTATCCGTTGAGGATTTACGAATAAGTAGCTAAACCATTCACACACGAAGTTATCTAAAGTGTCCTGTAAACTTTATAACGAATGTCTTAATAACCACAACGTCCATATAAACGTAAATATGTCCTTATTTATTATCTATAAAAAATCTTATTTATAAGAAGAGAAAATACTCAGAATGATTTTCGTTATGGGTTCTACACGCTATTTGAACTAACTCGCCAATCAGTGTCCGACCATATGAATGGTGAAATCAAAAGCAATTGCATAATACATTGGTTTCTGGGTTTTGAACAGTGTCGTGTGTGAATGGCGTTAATTAAACAATTCCCATATGTAGGATGAATATAAAATTGATTTTATTATGAATAAATCGTGTTTACCTGCTAATGCTTAGGTGGAATGTGAAAAAAAACGCTAATACAATGTAATTACATTTCGAAAAATTCGTAAACTCGCGCATTTTTATTATTAATATATAAAGCACTATTTTTAAAATGTTTCTCAAAAAAAATACAAACTAAATAAACAAAAATACTTTGATAAAACTATCATCTAAATTATTAGTAGGTAGACATTTGGACATAGACCTAGTAACCAAATAAACTCAAATAATTTATCAGACTGATAAAATCACGGAGATTGTTCGGTACGAGATTACAAAGATTTACAGGTTGATTGGTTTAGACTATACCGAATATTATGTATGCGTGGTTTTACAGTGAGATATGTTGAAGTAATACATTATCGGAAATTGTATGCAAATTATATTTGGTTACTTTGTCCATTTCAATGTGTTTAGTATCTATGTGTTTAATTTTATTTGCTCATACGAAGTTTTAAAATGTTTAACACTCATAAACCCTTTTGTAAATTATATTCATTATTTGGATTGTAATGGTGACCTTTATTGTGTTTTACTGAATTAATTTATTGCAAAATATATTTAACAAAGTTTTCAACGAGTCATTTTATACCATGCAGTGTGATGACGTTTGATCTTGTATTTTACAGAATGTGTAATGTTTTATAGAGATTGGATTTTGTTTATTTGTGGTGCAATACAGAACATTCCAAACGTGGTTTGGTGCTTATTATTATAGTAAAATTATCGAATATTATATGGAGTTTCATTTAAAAATACTTGCCCAATAGCTCTCTATCTTATTGTAGGTTTTCTATACTATTTGGCGTTTAATTCATCACTAAAGGTCACTATTATGAAATCATTCACATTATAATAAAAGCAATCATTTCATAATAATTAAAACTGATATCTAGATCATATCTTAATGGTACTTAAACTTTTGATCTATCTCTTTTACCAAATTGGCGCGTTAAAGGCATAGCTTTCAGAATACAATTCCTACTTTAAGTATTTATGTAGATGAATAAAATTAGTATTTTGGTATATATTTAACTTATTAACTCGCGTAATTTTAGCTAGTGTTACGGTAATGTTAGTGTTGATATTTTTGACAAACTTATTTGATGCACAATAATTTGAAATACAATAAACTATAGTATCATAACATTAAAGTAATATTCCATATAGCTAAATATAGTTATCAAATCTAGTAAATAAAAGAATACTCCATTACATTTCATGCTAAATATAGCAACAGTTAATCCATTATAAAACAGTGTGTGTTTAATGACAATCCGATGTAGTGCATTCGTAGCACAAGAAATATAAAATAAATAATCCGCTAGTGTATAAATGCATTTTACAAATGTTTATTTGTAACAAAAAGGCAGCAGAAAACGAATGAAGGCAGCTGTTACTATTGCGTTTGTAAATTAATTTTTTTTAAGAAGCATAAATAAGGAACGGCTTTTTTTGTATAATTAATGTTCAGGAACAGAAACAAAACAGAAAAGAAAGTATAATTATTGTTTATTAATGATAGTTAAGCTGAAATAGCAATTCTAAAATTCTGACTACCGTTTGAAAGATACTATTGAGTTCAGGCTTTGAGCCTATTTTTATAAATACAGATGTTTTTTTTTGTGAATAAGTTTGTCATTAATTAAGGAATATTATAGTGGTAACCGATATGTATAGAGATTTGGAAAGTTTTGATACGAAGTATGTACAATTATATGAAGTTTGTCTATTTTTGTAATGGGGGCACAATGTTAAGTGGCTAAAATGCATAATTTATAATAATGTATGTAATAGTGTATATTTCGAATATTCTCTAAGTAACCAACTTATACCTTTTATTTTTTAATTTAATTTAGATTTCTACAGAAATCTAAATTCAATATTTTAACTTTAACCTCAAATATTAGATCATACTATTAACAAACATATTACATAAATAATATCAATGAGGTTGAGGACTATAAAAAAAATATGGTTACAGACTTATGTAGGAGTATGTACTAAAATTGCTGATTCAAACACTTGTAATAATTACGATTGATATAAATCATTAAATTAATAATTGTTTTGGTGGTGATAAAATCTTATTAGAAGAGAATATATTACAATATAAAAACAAATTAATTGCAAATTTTCTTTTTTTTATGATATCATTTGTTACTTATTTCTTTGAGAAAATTGAAAGTTTTCACTTAAAACAATGTTGAAACTAAGGTCTGGTACCACAAGACGAGTCTCTAGAAGGTACGAACGAGTAATTAGTATGGTATTAACCTATGCGAGAACGCACTTTTCAGCGATTTATTTTAATTTCATGTGTTTTTTTGTCGATTATGTCTTGGAGTAGCAATGTGGTCACGATACTCGTCTTGTGAACTGATTATTAAAAGATGAGCCAAAATCAGTATTCGTGTTAAATCTAAATTTAATAAAAAATACAGCCGAATTGAGAACCTCCTCCTTTTGAAGTCGGTTAAAAATCTGTATATTATGTTTATTAAATTAAATTTTCATTATTTAATTTTCAATTTTCCTATGCAAAATCTTTATTTACTAAAAAAAACTAACGTTTTTGATGTTATTCCAATTAGGGTTTTACACTCAAGTTTAAGAAAGATTAAGTGACAGATTAAAATACCTTTACTTTTCGATTACAAATGTTATACTTTGCTCATCTAGATTAATTTTTACTTCTTATACTAGTCAATGTATCAGTTCATTTATTATTAGATTTCAGTTTAAATACATCTATTTTCTGTGATATGATTTTTATATAGAACAAAGTAGTGTTTTTATCTGCAAATAATATTAATATGTATTAGCCACGAAACATCCTCGCATAGGCACGGAGCATTAACAGTGTGTGTTTTATGCTCAAAATATATTCCATCTTATTAAGTGTAAAACGAAATGTTATTACGTATGAAAAATATTTCGCTACTTAAACAGCACATTGTAATAAGCTTTTAAAATAGATATTAAAAAATATTGAAATTTTAATACATGTGTTTAATGATTTATTTTTCAACTTCATACACTAAAGATCGGTTAGACCGATTTTTTATAATAATATTTTTATTGTCCAGTGCAAGAATGCCATTTTGGTTGTATATTACACATAAATTATTTGATGGAAAAGGCATAGTGATTTAATGTTAGATTCTCAATAGATATATGTATGGGGCTTTCAATAAGATAGATTGTAATATTTATACCGAAGTCCATTTGTAGTTGTTCCAAGCTGTTTAATCAAATTTAAATTTAAGTATCGATTAATTATTATTTATATCAATAAGAGATTAATGTGTACTAAAGTAATAAGATACTACTGTATTAGTATTATTCAAATTTATAATTTTATTGAATCTGATAAATATATAATGAGTCGCCAAGATGCATTCAGCATTGCATAGCTTCTGCAATATACAATTCAAATTAATTATTAAAATACGTTTGAAAAACATTGGATGATACAACGACGTAAATTCAAATATTGCCTAAAGTAAATTTTATAATGGAGAAAAACTTGATACTTATTACATTTTTCAAACAAAGATACAAGTCAGAATTATGTTTTAATCTAAAAAAATATTCATTTTTCATATGACAAGATACCAATCGCATTGTGAAACGATGAAGATGTATAGTAGAAAATCTGGATGTACATTTGTGTGCGATCGCAGATTACACCATGTAACAACAACATAAGTCGTGTATTGAAATATTTTTGACAGCCAGCCCTATAATTTGGACATATGTAATATATTTGGACAATGTTTTTGCTTAATATTATGTTACATATATAAAAAAATAGTTATGTTAAAATTATCTGTCTGCAACTATGTCTCATATATTTTTATGTCATTAAAAGGCATTGTCATTATGCTTAAATTACTTATATATTATATTGTATAGAGTACAGCCAAAGATATTATATTATGTCTATAGTACTTGTCTCAAAGAACAGGTGCAAACTTAACAAGCGCCAACGGCACAAAGAGTAGGTATATCAACTACTCTTTGTTTTAAATACTTATGTATCGTATCAAGGCATGTATAATATTTTTGGCATCAACAAACAGTTACTAAACGGTTGTAACATAAATTATAGTTTGCATGAATTCAAGTCCACATACTCCAACTTTCAATCTATTGAAAATTAAATCAAAAATGTTGCAAAACTTTAATTTCCAATATTTGAAGCACTTAAGTATAAAAATTATATAGAAAAAATGCATAACATTTTATGATTTTATTCTTTTTGGAAACATGTTACTAAAACAATTATATCATCCATATGTAATGGCCACATTTCTACAATGTTCCCAGCTAACTTAATGGATGTATCAGATAATAGCAATAGTCAGTACGAGCAACACTCAACTCTGTAGAATTATTTACAGAGCATATGCAGTGTGTTTATTTAAGTATTATAGCCTGTGTTTAATGTTTAATAAAGCTTATTGGCGACAATTGTACAGGAAAATTAATAAATAGCACAGATTCTGTTTTAGTTTTTATTTTACTTTACCTACCTTTTTTATCTTTTTTATTTTAATTAAAATCTTTGCTAAAATATATAATTTTCAATTCATTTATGATTTCAAATAATTATATTGGTACATATATTTTCTATAACGGTACTTCGGGTTCCTGTTACAGATTATTCAACTATTTGTGATTAGGTTTCTAGCAGCAACATACTTTAACTACTTATCACTATATAGTATAAAACAAAGCTGCTTTTTCTGCCCTATATCAATGTGTATGCTTAAATCTTTAAAACTACACAACAGATTTTGATGGGGTTTTTTATAATAGATCGAGTGATTCAAGAGGAAGATTTATAATTAATTTAACATGTGATTTTAAAATAACAATTCTTTACTCATTGCATATAAAAGTAGACACGATACCTATAACGAAAATGCAATTAAAGCATTTTTTGTCTGTCTGTCTGTTTGGCTGTGGTAATCTTCTAAAAGGGTGGACCTATTTTGACGGGATATTCACTGGAAGGTAGCTGTAGGTCATAGGAGACTTTAATCTTAGAAACAAACATTAGCGCATGCTCCACGCGAAAGCGCGCGCTGTCGCGGGAGCGCCAGGTACCTATCACTTAAGTTTAATTATGAACGCGTTTTTAATCTCAGATAAATAAAATCTGAGGTGTTAATACAAACGTGCACCTGTCTCTACCGGTTTTCTATAACATAATTAGTTACAAAAATATTTACCTTAAGCGGACCATGAAAGATTCTCCCTGTTCCGTAAAGCAAACCATCAAGTGATTTGGTTTAATACTTGGAGGAATGACGCTTAGTCATGCCTCCAAAGTTTAATACTTCCGTTTGTACTTTCGAGATCCGCGCCTTATTCTCTTGCGCTCCATTTTTTGTATGACTTTATTGTTGTCAAAATGACACAGATAACTGTATGAAAACTTTCGATATATATACACCAAGCGCAACAATGAATTATATTTTTGTTATGTATCAATAAAATAATATAGCACTCACTAAATGTAATGTTTAAAATTACATTTAATGGTAAATTTGTTTTTTTTTTTATATAAAAATGTTTATTTCTGGTCTGTAATCGCAAACGTCACGATTAGCATTTCGCTGTGATCAAAAGACAAAACGTCAGAAAACGTCAATGGATTGCAGTTGTCAATGTCAAATAAAATAAATTGATAAATAAATTGTCATTCGTGTAGTGATTTGGCTGATGGAGGGAAGTTGTGATCGATTGTATTAAAAAAATACGATAAATAATAGCTTCGGTAAAAATTGAATTCGTAAACCGCGAGTGGCCGAGTGTGTAAAACCTGTGTGATGTGAAACCACGTTAGATAAGTGCAATGTTGTAATCAACGTCTAATAATAGTTTTTTTTTATCAAATGTCTCCAGTGAAAATTGTTGCGTGTGATACGATGTTCGTCAGTTAATTTAGCAAAATGGGTCAGAGTTCGAGTTCGGTGTGGAACAGGAGCAGTCGGCGCACGTACCGAGGGTTCATGAGACGGAACAAGTTGAACAAGTCTAGTTTGAGCCACACGTTCAGCTTGCCGTCGTCGGAGGAGTACCCGGAGTTGATGAACGTGAACACGGCGACGGAGGAGCAGCTGATGACCCTGCCGGGGGTGAGCAGGCAGCTGGCGCGCGAGATCGTGCGCCACCGGCAGATGATAGGCCGGTTCAAGCGCATCGACGACCTTGCGCTAGTCTCAGGTGATTAGAATTCTTTGTTTTCGCACTGAATTCGAGTGTTGTGTATGCAAATCACTTATTTGCTGGCATTTTAGTCACGCGGTTCAAACAATGCCCATTTAACATGTTATGACGCTTGTTTTGGTGTATAGTATACAATTCATAGAATGTTTTTATGGTTTATATGGACTATTCATTTTCTCAATATTCACTAATGGTTGACTTGATGAAGAAGACATGTTATGGCTAAAATGTCTTAGTGATGGTAAGGTCTAATCATATTTATGGTCCACCATACACTCTTAATAGCGGTATCAAGTACTGCTGTATTGTAGTTTGAATGGATAGTATTAAATATCTTATCTGGGGTTAACTATAGATGTCTTTTGACGGCAGTGGTCACTTATCATCAGGTGGGCTGCATACTTATCTGCTACTTGAGTATTATAAAAATAAATAGAGATAGCATCTTCTATACTCATTAAGATTAACCTATATGTGAATGATGAAATGTGATTGAAATCAATAAAATATCATAAAACATACATAATTATTTTCAATGAATCATTTACTTAGTACAAAATGATATCCCAGTATTTTAAATTCTTTATTTATAATTGGATAAAACATTGAGATAAACAATGGTTAATAATAAAAATAATATTTTAGGTATTGGAGCTGAAAAATTAGAGTCGCTAAGGCCAGAGATATGTACAAATACAAGACGGCAGATCTCCCGAGCAAGTTCCCGTACACAATCGTTAGATAGTATAAGAGTGCCAGTGGAAAATAAATTATGTTCCGTGAACTCATCCAGTGTCTTTCAGCTTCAGTGTGTGCCTGGCCTTAACCAGGAGTTAGCAGCTAATATAGTAGATTATCGAAATAAGAAGGGACCATTTAAATCTCTAGATGATTTAATAAAAGTAAGAGGGATGGATATAGTTAGGCTTAGTACCGTCAAGCACCACCTGAGTCTAGAACCTCGGAAATGCGAGAGTGTACAACACATAACAAATGGCCATGTTAACGGATGGGATGGATCATTGAACGAATCCCTACTAAATACGGCAACGAGACCACCAAAGACACCTCACAGAAAGAGTTTATCGATGCCTTCAAAGCTCCCTATAACGTTACCGAATGGATTCGCAACAGCACCAGTCAACGACATCTTAGATCTGTTATCAGCGTATTCTCACAGACCTGTTGTTGAAGAATTGTTTATGTATGAAAGAGATGGTGTAACGTGTTGCCGTCTCGCTTCCTGGAACCTCCATCAGCTTAGTGTAGAGAAAATAACCAATCCCGGTGTCAGAGAGGTTGTGTGTAGGACTATTTTGGAAAACAAGTAAGTGAAATCCACATAATATTAATTTTGTCTACAATATTTTAAATTACCTACGTACCTATTAATTACTGCTATGCGCTATTATTAAATCAAAGCTAACTATGCTCATTTTACTTTGACTAGAACCCTTGTTCAATAAAGAGTTAGTTACAGATGTCTATGTGTGGCAGAGATCACTTATCCTTAGGTGGACAGCATGCTTGTTTGCCACTTCAATTGTTCCTTGAGTGTTTATCATTTCAATGTGTTTCTGCTTGGAGTATATGGCCTCAGTGTAATTGTAGGAAGATCGTAGTCACAACAACAATGATGATATTGCATTATTATCCATGATTTTATATTGTATGTCATATTAAAGATATTCCTCATAGCTTTATCAAAATTATTACAGACTATGTTTTTTATCACCTTTAATTATTATAATACTTGTAGTATTGATTTTGTAGGATAAATATTATTAAAACATGAAGTAGAATTATAATCAAAGTCACAATGAAATAATCCTTGTTAATTATTTGTGATAACTTACACTATCAAAATGAACTCATTAGAAATTGATAATGTTGCTAAGCGCTTAATTATTATTTTTATCAATAATGTGGCTACAATTAGAAGCTACAAGTTCTAATTGTACAAGTATCAGTATTCTAGTATTTAATGCCTTTTTTTAAATATTTATAGAGAACATTTAAAAAATTTTATGAGCTGTAAGAATGTGCGTTAATAGGATCGCCTAATGACTAAGTAATGTTTAAGTAGATCAGAGATAATTATTTAAAATCCCTTTAATTTTCTAAAAAAAATGGTTACAAACAGCTGATTACAAAGAGTATCCTATGTAAGAGTAGTAAGTTAGGTCACAAACTGTGTAGACAATTTTCATCCAAATACAATCAGATTCAGTAGTTTTTACATGAACGAGTAACAAACATCCAACCATCGTCACAATCCATCTTTATAATACCAACAGAAGTAAAATGTTAAGATGTAACTAACGTAAATTTCCCCTAACCAGATTATCGATAATAGCCATCCAAGACGTGGTGGAAGAGAGCGCGTTGCAGATGATCTGCGACGAGCTGAACTCACCCTCGCTGCGGCGCGTGCGGGAGTGGCGCGCCAGCAGCCACAAGTGGGACTACTGCTTGCCGAAACTGTCTGAATGGTGAGTTCCATGTGGCTGAAATGTTACTCGTTGGTAATAATGGGTGTAGTGACAGAGAAATATTTATCCGAAGTGTTCGTCCGAAACTTGGTCCTCAGGGGTAGCAATATATCTATGGCAGTGGCGGATTTAGACATACCGACAGTAGGCTATTGAAATTTATCCGCCCCTGCCAACCTTTTCTAGTTAATAGTTTAGTTTCGGGCCGCACAGATAACCGCGGAATCAGAAAATCCCAATTTGACGCCGCCCCTGAT
>DWPV01004461.1:0-13591 GCA_018251915.1 Urbanus proteus proteus
TACCCGTCACGTCACAAACCGTGTTTGGCAATAGCTCGGCCGTTGATTACCGGTCTGTACCGCCATGGCTTGTTTGATTTCTCCACCCGTCGTTAAAGGGTTGGATGTCTTATTAAAGGGGGTTTAACGTAATGTATTTAACTATTGCCCCCAGACGGCCCTAGATATAGTCTCTGTAGCAGATCTGAATGAAATAGCAAGTAGTTAAAGCGTAATAACCATTGTTTTTAAGCAGTCGGGAATTATGTTTTTTTTATAATTAATATATATTGTACATATAGTCACATATATTAGTTATTATTTATGTAGTCAGATCTGACTACGTGGTTTCTAAGAGTTTCTAAATAATAATAAATACATTTTATCGATTAATATTACAATAAGAATACCTCTCACTTTAAATAATAAGCATTTCCTCAGTTTAGACCTGTAATCAATCACGCTATAATATTCAGTCGCATTCACTCACTATAATATTAAAAGATGACACACAGAGGGCTTTTCCACTCAAAGATGGAAGAGCCATTTATGGTTCGATTCCGGCGGCACCATGGACACACCATTTTCTGTCTTATAACAGCCGTGTAGTGCTGATATGTTCTGGTTTGAAGGGTGTGAAGACATATCCAAGGCGTTCCAACTTAGTCCTCAGGGTAACA
This sequence comes from Urbanus proteus proteus, assembly GCA_018251915.1. Classification (NCBI taxonomy): domain Eukaryota; kingdom Metazoa; phylum Arthropoda; class Insecta; order Lepidoptera; family Hesperiidae; genus Urbanus; species Urbanus proteus. The sequence goes on from DWPV01004461.1 coordinate 660, forward strand.
AGGCATCTGTGGCGGACCTCAAGTACTGTACATCTTATCTGGGGTTGATTATAGATGTCCAGGCGTATAGTGGCCACTTACCATCATGTGCACTGCATGCTCGTTTGCTACTTCCATTATATAAAAACAAAATACACTGTCCGTTTATTGACTCACTCAACGGATCACGAATTGAATTGAACTGAGTATTAAATACAAACAAAATAATACCTACCGTTTTATCCATGTGTCATCTGTCCAGATAAACACCCGCCGATATATTTTTAACCAAATAAGTTTCGTGAGCATATACATTAAATACATAAGAGTTTAATTGCCATGTACATTGTCCTCCTTAATTAAAATGTTACAAGTTCTTTGTTGATTCTCGCCGATCGTTGAAGGGTACCCAAACAACTTAGTTGAGAGCAAACTTAGCTTGTATTCTCTCAGTTTCTATCTTGTGTTAAATAGATAATTACACAACAATGTTACGCAAGTTTCAAAGGAATATTGTTGAGTTAATTCTATTTAAAACAATATTTAATAACATACACTTATTGTCAACACAATATACTAAATCCCTTACATATTACATATTATGTACATATTACACAGCCTTCATCGACTCCAAATTGGAATTTTTAACTGGACTGGGTTTATATAAAAAATATGTGAGAGTTTACTTACTTATAATGTTATTTTAACATACTAATATTAATAATAAATATTTACTAATATTTTATTCTCATTTTCACTTTTTTTATTCTCGGAATCTAGTATACTGGATTAGTCAAACCAATAACGAAAGCTTGAACCCACGCTCAACTAGGTATATAATTTCATGCGATACACTTGGCTAAAATGAACAAAATAAGTGATGTAGATATAAGGTAGAATCATCATGAAGTTCGAAATTGACATCACTGGACTTATCATTATTTTATTGAACTCTTTAAACCCCCGACTCAAAAAGAGAGGTGTTATAAGTTTGACGTGTGTTTCCATAGGTATAGGATTCCTATGTCTATGTGTGTTTCTGTGTATGTGTGTATTTTGATTTAAGCGTGGTCGTGTCGTCGCTAAATTGACACGACTTCTAGTACTGCTAACATAGTATGCAACACTACTACTACTAGTACTACTACTAATATTAATTTGCTATAACCTTAGCGGTCCCCCGAGATGACGACGTTTAGATCAAAATATTATTATTGTTGTGAAATTTTATTGTCCAAAACGTATCATTTATCATTAGTTTTTTTTAATTATTAATTTAATTTTTATGTACACTTCAGTGTTATTGAAGAGAAGCAATCAACATCTACAAGTGGAGTCCATGTAGAGTCCAAAAAATATATTACAGCACCTTCACCCTCGTACTTAGTATACTTACACTGCTCCAATAATATACTTCAATACTATTGAAGAGAAACCATTTTCAACAATACATAGATACGTACTTGTCAATACATAGCCTCGTTGATTGGAAGGCTGGGCGCTTGTTTGGTGCCCAAAGATCGTTAGAGGTTTCGCTTCAAGCAACTTAGTTCAACGGAACTTAGTGTGTACACGAACTTAGATTACTATAGGAATTTTGGTATCCCAAAAAGGACGGCTAAATGTATAATTAAAGAAATCAGTTATGTGTTTTAGCATAGTTTACTAAACTTATGTAAAGCGAAAATTACTTCGTTATTAGGTATTGTCTAATTAATTTATTTCTGACCTTAATTGTACAACTTTTTCATTATAAAATTGTGTTGTGAATTTATTAGAAGGTGTATAATTATAAATTGTATAGGTTAAAGTATAACACAAAGAATTATCATTGGAAATATTATAATAATCGAAATTGTTTGTTTCGTAGCATTTCGTAGCCGCGTAGCAAATGTCTTGCAATATTTAGCAAAAATGTTACTTTTTATGTTTTGTATTATAAAAACGTTATGTAGATCGGTTAATAAGAAGTGGTAAATAAAAAATTGTAAATTTTAACAAACTTTTTATTTAATGCATTTATTATGATAATATTAGCTCTCAGTCGCCTAGTGCGTACCTTCGGAAAGTTGTAACAACTATATCTTTAGAATAAAATTGAAACACATATAATACAAATTGATAACAATATATGAAATGAATTAAGAATGAGCCGAAAAGATTAATTTGATAACATGTACTCGCTATTTCACAATAATGAATACACAATTTTTAAAATATGATTCAAAACTTGATATGACCATAACATAATTCCTTTAATACAGTATTATGAATACGTTTATAAACATTGAAATATACAATTTAATACCTTAGTCCGACGCTTAATAAGGTTTAAAACATTTCCTGAAACACAGTTAAGTACTAAACGTAATAGTTGACTAACAGCTTCAGTGCGGTTAGCAATAGGATTAAAACATCATTCTAGTTGCACAAGAACAAACAGCTTAAGCTAATTAAGCTGAATCTTGTCTATATTAACCTTACACAAACTTCTCATAATTTGAGAAATTATGACATTTAAAATAATTAGAAATATAAATGATAAGTAACAATAAATAAAAGGCAAACCAGCTTAATTCCTTAGAATCTTCTAAGTTGACGTTGTGTTCTGATCCGGTAGTAGTATTAGAAAAAATGTTTTACCGGTAATTCCTAAAGACGCATATACAAAAAAAATTGACATAACTATGATACTTTTGCGTATATTTATAAAGTTAAAAACTTAGTAAATCTCTATTACTAACCACACTTAAAGTTAATAAAACACCGATTCATTATGTACATTCATTTACTGCATTTTAGAAAACCATTTCCTACTATGTTCCATTTGTTAAGTAGGAATAGTTTATAACTTTAAATTAGTGCAGACATTCGAATTATTGCCCATAAAATTTATTTCAAAGTGAGGCACGACACGGATAATACAAATTTATATTTCCTTGCAATAAGGAAGCACTATTGAACAAAACAATAATAGCCCATTTAGCGACATCTTGAAAGTGGCGAGAGCCGGTTATTCTGTTCATATTTCCGACTTTCCTTTAAAACATTTACAAAAGAGTTTATTGTAGACTATTTTTATTAAGATTGAAGAATAAAACGAACATTACCTGATGGTAAGTGGCCAGTGTCGTTATTGAACAACTGTAACCAACATTTTAGATCAGGATTTTTGAAGAGTTAGAGCTGTAGCAAACCGTATGTATTCATTGCTGAATAACGGATTCGCCATCAAGTACCAAGTAACGAAACGTTACTTACTCACGAATGCATTTCGTTACTCGTATCGCGTTATTGAGAATACGATTCAAAAAGATCACCTATGCTATGTTGTGAGGCATCAAAAATAACGAGTAACGATACGATAGTAACGAGTTCTAAATGTTATAGAAACGAATACATACAGGTACGCTTTCTTCTTATTTTACAACTCTAGTTACAACTCGTGACGACTGACGTCTCGTCATATGGAAGGCAGTTAACATCCAAACCTTTCCCTAAATCGCAAGAATTGCCCCACGCTACAAATAGGCGTAGAAGTTAGTGACGGTAGCTACTAGGTCAAATTATACTAGTTCCATCGTCATTTAACAAAGATTAACTTTTGAACAAGAACATAAATGAAACATCAACTCTTTTTCCACTCGCTTGTTATTTTCATTATTTTGAGTAACGAGAACTTATTATATTATTTCCGAACTCATTAATTTGTTTCCCGATAAATCGTTTTAATTAAAATATCAACGAATCAACGAATCCGAAGTAATTAATAATTGTTTCATGTTCGCTGGAGTGTGTGTGCCCGAAACGTAGGTGTAACTCATTATGCTTTTCATATAACGTGTACACTTTTTGACGATGACATAAAAGCAAATGCGTGCACTAATTTATAGTTTCGGTTTTCATTATCAGAGTAACGAAATATATTAACATTCTGACAAGACATTTTACAGTCGAAGGGTAGGTAGCACTTCAGAGACGAGTTATGCAACGTTTAGATACTTGCCGAGCACAGACGAATGCGCGCGAATATGATAATGTAAATTACTGAGATGTATTCGCTGCGATACACCTTCGCTTACTGCGGGCCTTACGTTTGTACATTTTACTCAAATCTAAGAATTATTTGACTGTATTCGTACGTGGCGTTTACATACTCATCATTGTTCGGCAAATTATTCGGCGGATTGTTCACGAATATCTAAATGTTGCTTTACAATTAATAACTTTGAGTTTTAAAGATTAATTCACAAAAACGTAACATCAGATAAACATTTTATAAGCCAAGGCACATGTTATTTTACCGTTTTGGAAGAAATGTAGGATTTAGATTTGATCCTAGCTACGAATTATCCAACTTTCCGAATATAGGTACAAATTTTAATAAGATTGGTACATTCAGTGACAACAATATTAAAAAACTATCTTTCTGCATAAATTCACAAAATATTATACCTACAACTCTAAGCGAACATAATAATTAATTTTATACTCATTATTACAATATATCTAAAAAGTTACATCGTAATAGTACAAATATGTGGGTAGGTATGCAAACACTGGGTAAATTGTACGTAAGGGACTAGGTTGTGGACTCAAGAAGTAGACGCGTAGTCGAGCGTGGCCTTCGTGTGCCATAGATTTAACTTATTATGGCGGCTTTCCATGATCCGTGATTTTCTGGTCAGATAAAGACCAGGCAGAAGCGTCGCACCTTGGATAGAATCATCATCAGTGGTAGTGCGGACAAGTCCTTAGCGATGAGTAAAATTCGTCGCAAGTCGGCAATCACAAAGGTAATGTCAAGATGTACTGAACAACTCGACATTTACATTGCATGATTTTCGCTTTCCATTTTGGAAACATGCACACGACACTTAGATAAACCGCAGAATCGCATACCGTGGGAAGCCACCATTAGATACGCCCGTTGGCCTAAAATTTGTTTGTCAACGACGTGCGTCAGGTGACGTCAAATGTTCTAACGTGACATGCGCACATACAACTCATATTAGGGTCAGTCTCTAATGAAACATTTTGAAACAACATATTAAATAAGTTGGTTTTTGGGGACATCAATAGGTTTAATAAGATATTACATTCTCATTGCAGTTACTTTGTAAATACTAGTTCATTTAAATTGAGTGATGTCGTCTTATGGTCTAACTTACATGTTTTATAGTCGGCGCATGTCTGTTGATTTAAATCTATGTTATCTATTATTCGATAGTAGTACATCAGTATATTAGAGATTCCACTCGAGGTATCTACGCTCTTTCTTTTCATCCACTACTATCTGTATAACTCTACAGGTAAACGCTCTCTACTTCACAGTACTGCAAGTAGCTATTTAGTTGTAATCGTTCCTATGAACGTGGTACAGTAGACTCGCGATAATCCGACAATCGTTTTACAAGATATCAAGATGTGTTAACGAAATTGCCGTTTATTGTTTTGCTTTCGACTCTTCTTAGTTCTGAACTTTTAGAGGACTTTATAATCCGACTTAAATGTAATGGTCAGATAGAATCAATACATCCAAACTATAATAAACGGTATGAGAGATTATAAGCTAAACAATTTAAGATCAAAACACATCAAATAAATTTTATTAAAATTTTATTGTCATTACAGTATGTAGGTAATCAACATCGCATTCTACATCTAATTTGGGCAGTTTCGAAACAGTGATGCCCTGTTTTAACATACATTGATGATTTCGTTTCTCGAGTCACAGGGGGCGCCGGAGTATCGCGAATCTACTATATACCTACGTCAAAACTCTTTCACCACACCCATTAAGATTTAACCTTCTCACACGATCAAAATTAATGGTGAAGGCGTATGTTTAGCGTTAAACCATTCTAACAGTACATTCTGTATGACAAATATCTTACGAAAACCTCTTTGCTATAAAAAACGGTATTCGCTTTATATTGTTACAAGCATATAATCGTAGGCACTACGTCGTTTAAGCTCATATCAGTACTATTTATCGACTTGCCCATGCACATTACTCGCATACTACTCGTGTATATTAAATCTATTATTTACATTCACCGATAACGAAGGATGCCTGTAAAGATTTAGTATTCAAAATTGTTTGGTCCTTGTACTCGTTTTATGAACGTAAAAATATCTAAATTACAAAGACGAAAATTAAACAGTTATACCATTACGTATTCCTTTGAGAATTGTTCTGACTGGCCACGATGCCGCAAATTTAAAATAAACACCTTATGATCTATAGATGATTATTAATTGAAAATTGAGAAAGGAATAATTTATTCTTTTAGTCCTCGAAAGTGGTTTCTATTGCGGTATTCTAGATGATACTAAATTCTTCACTGGCTCCACTAGCGTTAAAACTCGATGAGGAGTGACAAATGGCGACCTCGAGAGAGGCTTGACTCCGCCAAAAACAAAAATAAAGTAAGACGAGAGATACACGGTCTCGGACAAATATCTTTCTTACAATCTATACAGCTACGGACATTCGACCGGACGTGTATCTTACTTCTTATAAATAAATTATAAGGATACACTAAATATTATAAAATATAAGAATACTATATAAGCGGTCGTTGGAGTGATTAACCGCCAATGAACAAAATGTAAACATAACAACAACGATAATTATTACGTTCTAGCGTTTTATTTGGTTTGCTGAATCAACTATTATGTTAATAGTTGTGTAAACAATTATACAATTAAATGGAAATTATGCTGACTTCACTGACATAGGTATACCAAATAATTACCGTAAATTTCAGTCATTACAAACAGCCTTGAGTCTTGGCCACAACTGCAATGCAAAATTAGCTTACAACACATCAAATAACTAAATAATTTTGAAAGCGTTCCATTAAAAGGATTTTTATTTACTGAAATGCGTTATTAAGTATATTGTATTGAAATATTTGTTACGGAAAGAGTATCGAACATTTATCATTAAAAAATCCGCACTTTTTAAAAAAAGCTACTTCCGGTGGCGTTGAAAATTTAATGAATTGTACATTTTGTCCATTGAGCGATGTAACAAGCCTTAGACTACCAATACTGGTCATGAAAATGTGCAGGAAAATAATATAAAAATTACACAATCTAACATATTACTAAATTATCTATAATTTGAACACCTTGCAAAGTAAGTTATATTAATTGGATACAATTTACGATTTCCAGTAAACATTATTGTAACATCGAAGACAATTTTGACATAATAATATACAGACTGGGAGGTCAGAGAATACAACATTATATACATAAAACATTATAATTAGAAATGACAAAATTTTGATTTTAATTAAGTAACATACATGATTAATAAATCTATTGGTATACAGTAAAAGCTGTGGGACTTATACCTAAACGTAATATAAATAATCGATAATTTAATTTTAACTTTCTTTGATACCGGTTTTCGAAACGCCTATACTTACACATCAGAATGTTCCGTCATCTGACACTCTCGCGACTCAAGTCCACCACTTTGAAATCCAATCACACCGTTAAAAGTCTACACAACATTATTTTTTGCACTTTATGACAAAAAGCGTTCTGGGGCGTAACAAACGTAAAATGCGTTCCGTGCGTTTAATTAATAAAATTATTATTATTTATCATTAACCACTAAAAAATTATAATTGAAACTGCTTATTCGAGCACAGTACTTAAGTTCATCTCACTGCTGTTTGGCAAAACTTGCTATGCATAAAAAGCCATAAATCCTAGGAAACAAAACCTCGTTATAATCTTAAGTAACAAATTCATTAACTGCCATGCATAGGAACTAAACACAAGCTTTGCTCGTGGAATTTAATTCAATCCTACGTTACTCGTTGCCACTTATCGAAATAGTTCATAGTTCCGGATGCTTCAAAACAATGCACTATTGTGACGCTAAACATTAATGTCTGGCTACCAACATAAAACACGTAGTCACACGAACTCAGTACAATTGACAGCGGCGATAGGTCACCGCAATGGAAGCGGTTGTGCCGGCTCCGGCTCGTTGTCACGCGGTGGCTTACAGCTCGAACTCGCAACGCGTGTGGCGGCGATGGTCGAGTCGCACGCGGGCGCCCGTGCGGCGCACGCACACGGGCATCCCGCGCGGCACCGGCGGCTCGACCTCGAAGCCGGCGGTCGGAAACGAGCGCCATCGCCGCCCGAACAACCGCTCCAGGTAACATCTTAGTCAGATCCGGGTCGCTGCGTTGTCCGCCGCAAGCGGTCGGTACTCGCCTCGGCCGAGGTCACGCATTTCGCAGTTGTTGTTGCCGTTCACGGTCTTCGGGCCGAGAGGCTCGTCGTGTATGCTTCGTCGAGAGCACGGCTCTGATGCTCGGCCGAGGAGTGCTTCCCTCTCGCCCGCCCTCTCCGGGCTACCGCCTTGCACACGAACGCCCCCGTTCGCGTTGACGGCGTTCACTACGACGGTCTGTGACAGGGGACCGCCGTGTAAAGGACTGCCATCGAGTAATTCTCCCGCTCCAAGCTCGCTGCGTAATATTCTTATTTTTTGAATCATCTCCTTTATTTCGTACCGTAGGATTCCGAGGAAGCACAACTTTAGGAATGCGATAACACAATACCCTAAAACAAATAGCGCGTCTGCAGTTCGTTTAAGCCAGGCGAGTAACCTTTCTGAGCACGCGGCCGTATGAGGAGCACAATGCACTGATGTGTACGGTAGAGGGGATATCGTGGAACTTGCGGCTATCGTTGAAGGCGTTATTGCAGGCGTATGTGCTGGTATTCGACAGCAACTCGGAGGAAGCGTTGTACGGTTAAAAGCGGCGAAGTCTGCGGGACCCGTGACGCCGCAGCACCGCTGCTCCCGTTGTAAGCGATCCCAGGCTTCAGAGAACTCGACGTCCGTCTCGTAATCCTTAGCGAGACGAATTCGTAATTGCGGTCGTAGCTCGCGACACACGCGTTCAAATCTGAACGCCCAGTACACTCCGATGGCGACGTCGCCGACGAGCAGCGCGAGTAGCGCGAGCCAATAAGCGTTTAGCATGCGTTCCGAGAGGCGCAGCGCGGCGAGGCAACCGAGGAGCTGGAGGAGGCCTGTTTGCGCGGGCAGCGCCGCGTAGCCGTAGAGGAAGCCGGGTTGCGCCGCGCCGAGGCCGGGCACCAGCGTGCGTCGGTAGTCTGCGAGCGCTCGGCCCGCCGCCGCACAGAACGCGAGCGCGCCCAGCAGCAGTGCGCCGTTGCACGCGTAGATCCAGATGCGATAATAGCGCATCGCGCGGTGCGCAGCGGGGAGTTGCGCGGGGCGCGCGGGCGGCGGCAGCGTCATGGTGGCGGGCGCCGCGTCATGGCGCCGCCCGCGCCCGCGCCGCCGCCACACGCCGCGCCCCACGCCTCTGGAAACGCACAAACGTTTTAACAAAAGTTCACTAAGCAAGATTCACAACCATGGAAGATCTTTTCAAATCTATATAAGCGACATCTGTTCCTTAAATGGTCTTTTTCTCATAATATGATAATGGTAATAAGGTAAGGTACCTAAGTTAAAAGAATCGATTGCTGTCAGAATGCCTCACACCAATCGATTATTTACCTTCCTTACCTTATTACCATAATTACTTAATACTTTTCGTTTTACTATTATTAGATAGATAAAAGGTTACTTTAATAAAATACCTACCTAATATAAATATAACGTAATTGTGATAATGGGCATCAAAAACACAAAAAGGCAAAAACGTCGGATTCATATCTCTGTAGTTCTAAACTGACAAGGCGAGTATTTATCTCGCTTTTCATTCTATTTACTACCTGTAGGTTCCGGGAAATCATCACCAAAGCTTTATGTCAGCGTTTTCACCGTATATTACCGTTGAAATGTTCCGAGCTTTCAGCGAACACGCCCGATAAATACGTAGATGTACGATGCTACGATACGAAAAAGGGCGCTAGATTTTCGCTAGAAAGTAACGATGTAGTGCAGGGTTAAAGCAAAAACTTAAATAAAGACATTCGACACATCGTTATCTCTATTTAATCGTATTAAATATCACGAAATATTTTTGGCAAATCCCATCAATGATGGGGAATGGGGGCAACTGGTGGGGTAGTTTGCCAAAATTGCAAATCAAAACAACATTGAGACGGCTAAGGGACAAAATCCAGGAGATGGACAGCAGTGTGTCTCTTTGTAACATCAACCTACTGTTGTCACCAATACGCATTAGGCGCGGTGACTATCCTTAACCTAACCTAAACCTCATTAGGAATGCCTTTTAAAGTGCTTAATATGTGTTTTTAAAGTGCTTAATGTACGGATTCATAGTGAACTGTGCCTCGGAGTAGAGTAATGTATGCACGATGATATTAATGATGTAGATATGTTGTAAAATAATAATTTCCTTACAATCCGCCGCCCGTGCCGTGTGCTCGAAGCCGCGCTAGTCACAGAAGGGGGCGCGCGACCCTCTGCAAGACGCCTACCACTCCGGTGCGCGGTCTGAAACAAACATAATTTATTTATAGTTTTAATAAAGCAGAAAATATAACATTTTCACTACGATTCTATTGTTTGTTGTCATTTTCTTGTATATAATTTCATAATGAATTTTATCTCAATTTCGGAATAAGATCGAGAGAGTTGAAATTTAAACAAACTTAAAATTCCGATGGCAACAAAAAAATACTCTCCCCATACTAAAGCATAATTGAGGCAAATTAGTTATAAGTATGTTGAGAGTTATAAGAAAGATAACTCACACACAGTTCGCATCTTTCGCAGTGTCATTTATGCAAATTACCAAAAACCACAAATTATTTTTTTCTACACTACTTATTATTCCGTTTTATAATCCAAAAAAATTAATATTAAAAAAAATGATTAATGCTTTTTTGCACGTGGTTGTCTTCAATCTTATTATGAAAGTGGGCCCTAATTAATATTGTAACCAACAAAATTCGACTATTTGTCTTTGCATGAAACGTGAAAAAGACACGCACAGGGCCCTTAATATTAAATGTTGACAAGGTAGTTTTATTTGTCTTGTCTCCAACAGCATGGAATTTTGACCTACATATTTAAAGGGTATACAAGACTAAACAAAAGTGTCCGTTCTCGAAACGTGCCATGAAGTTTGTAACTTTATTTAGACAAACAAACTCCAGTCTGAGGATGAAGTCTGACTTCACGAAGTATAGCTACAACATTGTTATAATTTACTTCCGTTGAATAATTAAAAAGTAAAACTAAAATACGATAGAAATAGATATATGTATATTATTTTTGTTTGTTGTGTGTGTGTGTGTGTTTTTTTTTTGTTTTTATGCTGAATATTGGCTTAATTAAGTAGATAATTATCTATTATCAATTTCGTACTAACATTTGAAGAGTATTAATATTGTTTTCACTTTAACTAAGAGGCAAGTATAAATGTGACGTAATAACAAAAACTCGCTGTGACTAATGGATATCTGTTATTAAGCAAGTAAGTCTAAAAAACCTCTGAAGTTGGCCAAGTACTAACTTTTGAATACTAAGATGGAGGACTTGGTATATGTTTTTATCTCTTATTACCACCAGAACAATAGAGCTGCTAAATAAACAAACTGTAGAGATATCTATGGCGGTGAGTCCGAAGTGGAACCCCAAAAGATTTTACCAACTTAAAATCTCTAATCTTATCATTAAACATTTATTTCCCAAAACAGTAAGCAACAAAAGTGGTACAAGCCACAAGGCGCTTATCAGAGCATAGTTTTGTGCGAGAAAGATTTACTGCGTAGAGACACTATATGAGAATACTATACTCGTATACCGTGGTACTTTAGATAAAATTTCTCAAGTTCGCTACACGGAAGCTTGACATTTACGTAACTTTACGCCGTTGTTACCATCAACATTAAGGTTTTCTGCTTATATCTACCTTACATTCTGCACTGAAAATAGATATGCTATTATTACGACTTAGTTGAAACTTTTAATGGATGTTCAGGATTCGAAGCCCGCGCGCTTTAATTTTTCAGTCTTGTGCATATTAGAACTTAATTATTGTGAATTGTTTATACAGCTAAATTAACAGGGTGTGGTAAAGGAGACATACTTATCTGAGGAGTTCCAACTCAGCCCTCATGCGTACCAACGCATTTGTGACCAACCTTAGGTAAGACATTTCTTATCCGGAGTTGATTGTAAATGTTCATGGGCGGTGGTGGCCATTTACTATCAAGTAAACTGCAACGTCGTTTGCTATTGCCATGAGTTGTAAAAAAACGAAAAAAGACTGATGAGGTAAACTCCGAAAAAGGGCATGACTTAGAAATATTGATTTTTTTTTGTATTTAACGAGCATCTATATTTTGAAAATTCATATAACTACTTAAAAAATCTTAATCTATGTTTTTCTTCTCATAAATTCTATATTATAACTAGCATTTATTCGACGCTGCTTCATTTTATTTATATCCTCGGTAGAAAGATACCCACCCACTACCTACGTCATACGAGTTATTATGAGCTTAAAGATTAGTCTGAAGCATGTTGAAGTTATTTTAAAAAGTAGCGTAGACTTTAGGGATCTAAATTATAAATTCATTTCTGGAGTTTTATACAGTACCCGTGAGTAGAAAGATAAAGGAATAATAACGTCTTATACATACACCATTCTATTTATTAGTAAGTAGTGATTAATGTGAATTCGGGTTGGGTTAAGTTAGGATAGCCTTTCACAAATTTTTTGAAATGTACAGAGATGCTTACGTTATATTTTTTATAGCATGTGAGTAGCAAACGAGCTTACAGTCCACCTGATGGTAAGTGGCTACTGCCGCCCATGGACATTTGTAATCAACCCCAGATATGGTCACGGTCATACCTGGGGTTGACCACAGATGCGTTGCTACCTCTGAGGACTGAGATGGAATGCCTCGGATAAGTCTGTCTCCCTGCCCACACCCTTGGCGGTGGTGCCGCCGGAGTC
>DWPV01004462.1:0-13591 GCA_018251915.1 Urbanus proteus proteus
TCAAATTTCCGCCCCACTGGGAATCGAAACCAGGACTCTCGGATTAGCGGTTCGGCGTGTTAACCATTGCGCCATCCGGGTCGTCGGCGCAATGGTTAACACGCCTACATATACCTACACTCCTACTCACACACACACAATCTAAATATCTATCTTCCATCAATCTAAGGCCACAGAGCCGGTCATTCTGTTTACCCATCCAGTATCAGTTTCCATCTCGGGTTGCGAGGCCGGCGAAATAGGTCAAGGCGCCATTCCCCACTTCCTGTAACATAAAACTGGCTGTCATTACATAATATAACGTTCCAAGTTGCTATAAGCGTTGTTTATTTCGTTTATTGCGCGTAATAAGTAAAGACGTTACTCTCATACTAGGATCCTTGTGTATGGTCGCCATACATACATATAATTACCTTTATAGGTACGTATATATGTATGTATGGCGTATGTATATTCGACTTTGTAGTCGAGTAGGTACGCAATCGTATAGATCCAAAACAAAAATTTGAAACTCTGTCTAGCCGAAGATCGAACTTGAAATATATATAGGTACCTATGTTAAATTAAGTACTGTCGTCCAAGGAAGCACCTAGTGGCAAAAGAAACACACACATATTTATATCTTCCATAGCATAACAGCGGTGGTAGGTGGTAGTGGTAACCGCTGTGTTATTGTATTATGATTTTCAAAAAATAGTAAGGATAACTTTACTACAAATTTTAACTATTCTCAAATTGTTGCAACGAATCTGTGACACAACCTCGGATAGGACTTCAATTTAGTTTTTAGGTTACTTTGTGCTTATTTGTTGCGTCTATTCTATCATGAATTACCTATATTCTATTCTCTTCAGTGTAGTTAAATCTCAACAATTAACGTGCTATTTAGCTATTACTTAAACAATTTCAAATTGGTTCGTAAATTATTCAAGCTATACCCGCGGGTAGACCTGTACTAAATGGCCGTTGCGAAATAAGTTGGGCATTTAAAATCTTTTAAACTTTTTTAACTTGTTTAATTACAATTATGCTGCTATTTTCAGGCATTAATTTGACGAAAATGCCTCTTTAGGTTGTAATTTAGCCGTAATTACTTCAGCTACCATTAATATAATGTACCAACTCGACAGGTTTTACCTAAAATACTCGCTTGTAATCTGCACTCGTAATATTTTTATAGAAAAATGTTTTTATTTTTATATTATTTAAAATATTTATAATTATCTGCTTATGCGAACAATTATTGCTAAGTTCTAAAGTACTAGTAGTTAAGCAATATAGTAGCTAAGAACTAGTCTTTTTACAATGATAAAGCCAACAAGGAGCCTACCCGATCTTAAATGGTCTCAACCATCAGCGGCCAAATAGGTTTAACTGATTTGAGTAGGTACCTACCTAAGTTACTCCAACCATACTGCCATATACCACCTGGCAGTCTCAGCCACAATTACGTTGTCACCTCTAAGGACTGTCATTTAATTGCTTCATAAAGACCTATACCATACCTATTGCTGCTATAAGATAAAATCATTTATTTATACTTGCAAATCTTCTGAGTTAACACAATAGCAGCACGTGACGCAGCATCCGATCACTATCATGACAACACCCGCATTCGAGTTACTCCCAATGTACTCGTAGATATGTCCTGTTCTCTTTGTGTTAAGCGTTGGTATTTATGTATGATACCACCTATTTACTATTTGGTCTATACGAATTCTAGTATAGCGTTATGACACTATACTAGAATTCAACTCAGATAAATAAAGTAGGTAGAACTATCATTCTTAATAAAAAAATGAAGCCACTTTTTAAAATGGTCGGGTTATAAAAGTGATTGTGAGCGTAAATGAACTAAAGATACTGTGTGCGTGTGTGCGTGTATATACATGAAAGTAACGTAGTTTTGCGTCTTCACTCAAATACAGGGCGGTGAGTAATCTACCTATTTTATTAATCTGAGGAAGGTATTCGAATACAAAAACAAAGTAGCTATATTAGAATACGTTACAATTATAATACCAAAAAAATTTTTTTTCTAGTATTTGAGCTTTTTAAAAAATACCATCACTAGGTACTGCTTTAAAATCCTCCAAATTTGCAGCCACCTGTGTCAACAACAAGCAACAGATATATACTCCTTTTGCCCGTAAAGTATATCCAACTACTAACTACAATTATCTGTAAAAGTACATCCTCTGATGGATCCACTTCACGCCACATAAAGGATGCGATGCTTCGTACTTCACACCTGTGACCTACTTCGTCCCCCATTAACCGAATGATCACTTACCAAGTAATATTTACATGCTCTTGTGGGCATTATGTAGATGGTCGTCATCTCTGTCATGCTGTACACTCAGGTAATAAATACAATGTTTTGTTTTGTAACAAAATTGAAGTTAAAGAACTCGCTCGGTGACATTAAGATCGGAAGCTTCTACGGGTACTCGTATAGTATTTTCCTGTATCGTGAATGCCATGGACGAACATAAAGAACCTAGTTAAATTCGTTTAGATATCTGTATGAATTATGTATTATTTTATTACACACTAGCTTTTGCCCGCGGCTTTGCACGTTAAATTACATATAAACCTTACTCTTGAATCAATCGATCTATTAAAAAACCCGCATCTAAATCCGTTGCGTAGTTTTAAAAATCTAAGCATACATAGGGACAGACAGCGGAAAGCGACTTTGTTGTGAAGTGATATATTTTAATACAAGCATTTCCTGCTAATACATGTATGCAAATGCCTTATGTGAAGTGGATTGCAAATTCGTTTGATATGTGTACAAAATAAAAAAATAAAAAAATGCAAAAGCCAAAACAAAAAATGGACGCCAAAAATAGCGAAATATTGTTTGTGACGTGCGCTGTATTTTTTCCAAGGTTTTGGCGTAGTTTTTTTGAATCAACGTGTGGATTAGGTAAAAAAGTTACGTTTTTCAGCACACTACGCGCACTCTTATCGGACAAAGGCTTTTTCTGAAAGGTTTTTGTATTCGTTTTTATTCAGCTCTCGGAGTTGAAACAAATAACATTTTTACGGCAACCCAGCAAACAGGCACGGCAAATATATACGGCAAATATATATATATTTATATATATATACGGCTAACACGAAACTTTATGTTTACAGTTTAAATTTTGTTTTCAGAACAACATTTGTTATCTATTTCAACTTTTAACGAACTAACTATTGGTGTTGAATTGTTTTGTGCAAGCAATGACGTAGCGTGGGTTCATGCCGGGGCGGAAATAGAAATTTCCTTTTAATATTTAAAAATAGACGTAAAAAAGCCGCTCCAGTAAGTACCGCCAAAGGGCGCAACTTGAATTTAATGAGTCTTCCTATTTCTTTTTTTATATGATCAAAGGAGCAAGCGAATGCGCAGTCCACCTGATGGTAAATGGCCACTGCCAGCCATGAACATCTGTAATCAACCCCAGATAAGATTAAGGTCCCACCTGAGGTTGACCACAGATGCGTTGCTACTGCTACCCCTGAGGACTGAGCTGGAACGCCTCGGATAAGTATGTTTCCCTTACCCCTCTTCAGACCAGAACACAGCAATGCTTAATACTGCTGTTATAAGGCAAAAATAGTTGTGACGGTGGTGCCGCCGGAGTCGAACCAAATAGAGTTACTACCTTTGATATAATAAATTCTCATACAGAAATACATATAATTTAATAATAATAACACGAAACAGATTTTTACTGAACGACAATTGTGCCGTCTGGACCAGGCCGATCCTACCGCCCTCCGACAAATTCACCGTCATTATCGTATAAACTAAAAGACCGAGATGTGAACGAGCTCTTACATGTAAAAAGTTTTCTAACCACATTATACGTCACTTGCCAATGAGAAGGAGGCATTAAACAAATTCCTTGCATTTAGAAACGCACGCATATATTCCGTCTACAAACATTAAGTTAATATGCATATTCAGCATAGTCATTTTATTCATTTCCATTCGCAAACATCATATTTCTTTTAGGAAATACACGAACAAATAAAGCAGCGTATAAAAGCGAGCGTAATGTTTTCTCGCGTCAAATAGAAGTACGAAGCAATTACTTTGCCGTACAGCACATAATACTTACGTCTGCAAATTTTCATATGCCATTCATGTTTAAGTTATAAGTGGGGTTATTTAAAATAAGTTTAATTTGTTCTCTGTAGAAACTTAAATCGGCGAGTTATAGCAAAAAATAAATATTATTCTTGAAATTTTCTAACATTTTTTTTTATTTCATTTAAAAGTAATTTTGTTGACATAAAATATCAAAGCTTAAACGGCAGCTTGGGCCTACTCCTGCATTATTTTTATTATATTAAAAATAAACGAGTAAAACCGCATCCAAAAGCAAGCCAGCGATTTTCTCGCATCGGCGCAAAGTATGAAGATGATCGGCAATTACTTCGCCGCAGACCGAATAACTCATACGTTTTTGCTCGCCATTCAACGATCGCGATGATTTCTACTTTAGGCGCGTCGCACGTCGCGGCTGGCCACGCTGTTCCGAGTAACCGCAGGGTACGGTGGCAGTTTAAGCGATTACTCCAAAAATTCTATTAAAATGTTATTTAGGTCCATTTCTAACGGATATAAAAGAAAAGATTTTAAAACGGTGCATGCGCTCTATTTTACTATATTTCTCTCACGGATCCCCCTTTAATTAATTTGTATTAACTTTCTAACATGTACCTATTTAATAAGTACCTACATAGTGTTTGATTGTGCAAACTGTCAGACAAAACTAAAAACGGGTTTTCTAGTACATTTAAGCTCGTTTCCTACTTCTATAATATAAAAAAGGTATTTATTTTTAAACCGCATAAAGAAACATTTTTTATGACATTGGTAAAATATTTAGGAGCTTGACATTAAAACTTAATACTATGCTTTTTAAGAGCAGTGATAGTGATAGCCTAATGGTTGAAACTTGGCCTCTCAATCGAGGGGTCCGAGGTTCAAATCCCGGGCTCCTCTCGCACCTCTGATTTAAGTGCGTATTAGAAATTTATTATCACTTGCTTTATGGTGAAGGAAAACATCGTGAGGAAACCTGCACATCTGAGAATTCTTGAAAAAAAAAAGTTCTCAAATGTGTGTGAAGTCTACCAATTCACACTTGGCCAGCGCGGTGGATTGAGGCCTAAAATCCCTCCCACTGAGAGGAGACCCGTTGCCCAGCAGTGGGACAATAATGGGTTGATGATGACTATGCTTTTTGCTATTTATTGCATTTGTGTTTTGAATGTACCATACAATAAAGATATCGATATTAAAAACAGATGCATTGAACTCGTAGCTCGTAGCATTACGCTACAAGCTTTAAAAAATCCACACTCCCGCTATAACTGTAACGCTACGTCACGCGTAATTACTGTATTTTAAGAACGGCAGCAACTCGCAATTCTGTGCGTGCGTGTTGAAATTCATTAAGTAAATAATTCATAACTTCCAAGTAGGTCAAGTTCGCGTGCATTGCACTCCGATCACCGCTGTACCTACCGAAGTAGAGATTCTGCCTTGTAGAGCCGAGGATACTGTATGGGCAATGGTAATTTAACGTTACCCAAGCGCTCTTAAGAGATATTGCTCTTTATGGATGGTCCTTTTATAGATGTGATCCTTATTGAACAACTATTAAATATTTAAACGAAATTAAATAAAATTGGCTTCTACGCCAAACTTAAAAATAATTTATCTATGTGGTTTCACAGAGCCCTTTCGATATTTAAAACAGAATTACACGGTATCTTAAATTATAAATAGGTAAATCTACGAGATTTTCATAAATGCCATGATGAAATGAATTCCTTCATTTTACGAGTAACTATTCCTCGAAGTCTGTTGGCTGCCAATTTTTGTGGGACGCGCGCTCTACGCGACAGCCTGTCACGGAAGCAACGTAATAACGTTAAATTTTCGCGTTAATTTGACTCAAAACTGACTTGCTTTGAGTAAAATACTACGATTGTAGTTAAAATTCTTATATAATGAGTGAAACACCTTATCACAGCATTCAAAGCGTAGGTAATTAAATATGGTGATGCCGTAGTCAAAACATAAAAATATCTACAATGACTAATACCTACCTACGTACCTTTTCTTTCAAATCCCAAGCACATTAAGAAAGGCACAGTCAAACGTAAGCCTAAACGTAAATGTTAAAAAAATGAAATATTTTCAATCAACATCCAAACGTAAGTACCTACTCGAAACGCTTTATTGTTAACGCTAACGAAACGAAGATTGGCTGCGATGCTACTCTCCAGGATTATGTTATGATTTAGTATTTAGCATTTGAAACCAAACAGCAGCGCTAGACTTTATGCAGCGCCGCCGCAGTTCTACCACGGAATGCTATAACTTTAAAGTACCACAGCGATTTATTCAGAGTCCCTGACTACCTTTAAACCAGTACAATTTATTCAGACCCTCACTAACTTTGAACCTCTACCATTTATTCAGTCCCTGGCTACCTTTAAACCGCTATGATTCAATCAGAGTCGAGAGTGCTTTAAACTACTTCTCTTCGATCTTCTTAAAAGAGGAAATTGCCCTAATTATTGCGCTTGGTTATGCGTTGGCTACCGTATTAGAGGAATATTCTCGCTGGTAGATACTGCTGCCCATAATCTAAGTTTTAATCTATTATATTTACGAGAAAAGATGAAATAATCGTGACCAACATCATCCAAACCAATCAACCTTCTGCTTTAGTGTGTGTCAACTACACACACTGAATAAAAAAGAAGAGTGAGTGTACCTAACACATAGTTATTTCGTTTGTCAGATCCATCTCAATCTCCTAATCTAGCCCGCGGTAATATCCTTTATGTACTGCAATAAAGCATACTAATAATCTTCTTTCTTTCCAGCCAGAAGGGCTACAACAGCCCGTGGAGTTGGACGACGGTGACCGCGACGGGCGACTGACCGCGGGCGCCGCGCGGGCCGCCCGCGCACCACTGACGGGGAGCTAGTTAAACGGGTAACTAGTGGCCACATCGGTCCATTCACGATTGTGATCGAGATTGCTCGGTTACGGGGCAAATCGCTATTCGAAAGTACACTAAAATCTTTTCTAAATTATTGGGTCTTATGGTCTTGCGTCGATAGAAGATTAACGTGTAGGCCTTAAAAATATCCTCCAGTAATTTCTATCAACCGCAGACAATTTTTATTAGAAATTTCTACTTCTCTTTCTTTTCTTACTACGGATTGATATTAAAAATCACTTTATCTTTATTTTAACTTCAATGCTAGCTTTTAGAAATTGATTTTGCTAAAAGCTAGCATCACAAGGAATCTTAATGAAGGAAACGTCGTTTTATTATTTATTTTTATCTACATTTAAATCCTTATTATTTTGTGATCTAACCGTACCGTAAGCGATCAATCTTGAATCTCGTATATTGTTAATCTGACCGATGGCCACTACGTTTAGGAGTGTATGGATTAGTAGTATGGAATGGAGTTGTGAACTATTCGTAAGTGGGTCATTCGCAGGACTAGTGTTGTGTTCGTAACGATGGGGACTATTTGGATTGTATTGGCACTATTTAGTATCTATTGTAACGTTGAGTTTAGATTGGCTAATTTATAAATGTTAACTTACTCTTATGTTTAAGTTTTAGTACAGTGTTAAATTTAACACTGTGCAATTGCACAGTGTAAGTTTGATGCCCTGTTTTTGTTTGTAACAATGTCTGTTTATGTTTTACGTTTTGAATTGTAATTCTATTCGTTTTTTTTCAATAACATGTTGCTTATTGTCAGCCTAGTGTTATAAATTTATGTGGATATGTAACGAATTTAGAATTTCTAATAGCACTGCAATTCTTTTGGGAATAATATATTCGCACTAAAACAATCCATTTATCAATCAAGCCAAAGGTCCACTTATCTAAAATATAGAATAATTCTCGAAATTACAAGTAGACTTATATCATAATATTCATAATCAAAAGAAGCAATACTTAGTTATAAAAAAATAAATGTTCGCTTGAAGTTTTTAAAATGAGTAGGTAGAGCTTGTTTCATCGCGGGTGATTGTCAAGTACTGAGGGGCAGGAAATACTTATCCTGGGTATTTACGAGTCATCCATTTATAAGTCGATATAGGGGTGTGCATGAAGTGTGACTTTCGTTTCTTGGCTTAAGAGAACTGTTAACTTAAATAAAATAGTATATTACAATTTCTGGAAAGTCTGAAACAGCTCTATTTTCAAATTCAATGAATATTACAATTTATTTTTAATTCGAAAGCAAAACGTTTGATGTTATCACATTGCAGACAAAACCACGGGCAAAAACATGTATGAGATAACATTTGGAACACTCTTTAAAGCTCTATATGGTCTATTGTAATAAGAATTAGCAATGATGAAGCTAACTTCATATATCATAACAAAACCTAACAATCTATGAAGATCGTTAATGAAGACATCATGGGGAAAAATGGGGACATCACTTATATCAGTTGCCTTGTATGAGTAGGTACCTAACCTACTATATCACACCATAGATTCTAAAAATCAGAACTAATAAATAGCGCAGATAATTCTCCAAGTAAATGCAGGCGGCATTTATCTACATGGAATATGTCAATAAGTTTTTTTTTACTAAAAATAGTGAAGTGGACTTATGGTATATGGATTGTTATACATTAAATTCATGAAGTTACTGATACAACAGTATGTAAGCAATGTGAAATAATTACCGAGTAATGATGGCTATTACTTTTATGATTGTTCTAGATTGGTTTTTAATTGTTTTGTTTATATTTTCAACATATATTACACTAGATTTTAATAACATGATTGTTTGTAACCTACTTTTTGTACCTAATTTTAACTGAATCGTAAATACTTTCTGATATGACAATATTCTTATACAACCATAATGCTTATAGCAGCTCATGATCAAATTGGTTGAAAGCACACAATGTTGTCAATATTTTAAGAAATATGGTTCGTTTTCAATCAACCTCGCAAACCCCATCAGATTGGTGAACGAAATGATCCGTCCGAAGTTGTTAGCTCCCCGTGTCGTTAACTCGCTAAGATCGTCCCACGCGGACTCTAACCAGTCGTGGCTTGTGAACTTGACTTTAGAGTACAATAAACCTAAAAATGTGACGCGTAACAGAAAAATGTGACGCGTAACCGAATAATGTATCGGCAATTTTTTTCCAGCATCGATAAAGAAGTACCTATCACTTCAAAAATCGTTTTATTTTCCATCCAGAAAACTTGGCTGTAGTTCAAAAAGTGTCCTAGTCTTATCATACGCGACATGCAGACGACATGTTAGCCTGACGTGCACTTAGCGCTAAAAAAATAAAAAACTAGCTGCACTTCAACTATGTTTTATCTGTGGTAAAGTTGACACTAGAAAAAACATTTTAAATGGAAAACGACGCTGTACGCCGCGCCAAACCGACATGACCCAAATTGAAAAGTACACATGAATGAGTAATTTGAACGATGGCGTTGCTTTTAGGATTAAAAATACGCCATCAAATTAAAATGTTGCCAGATAAAAAAACTTTAGATCAATGGCGCCAAAATGTACGTGGCATAGACAACACGACTATTTTTAATTATGTAATTGAATTCATGTCGTGTAAACAAGGCATATTCGGACAATTTGAAGTGATAGATAACTGAAAAAAATCTGTATATTTTGTTACATCACATAACATCCCTTGATTTATCGGTTCAGTAGAATACAGTAGATAATTTTATTCTGCTGCAGACAAACGCATATTTTCTTTAGATCACCATAAATTACGTTCAAAGCTAATTACTATAATTGTACTAAGAGTACTTCTTTACTCAAGTTCACACAGTCTACGCCCGACCAATGGAACGGAATTGCTAATTCGTATTAATCCACCTCGAGAGCGTCTAGTCTACATTCTAATTGGTAATGAACCCAACAGAGCATCACTAGACTAAAAGTTTGTACGCACTACCTATCAATACTAAGTAATTTAATTCTAAACTATATAATTCTTGATGCTTAGATGTACCTACCTACAATGTGAGAATTCCCGCTTGCTTTCTGTTTTGTTCATTTACCTTACTCACTAAAAGCTTGATGTAATAGACTAAGGTACTTTAGTCATTGTTTATTTACGTCTTTTTCAAAACAATGCCTTTATTTGCTATCTAGCGACTAATTGCTATTTACTCCTTATTATGGAGACAATACCATCGCTTAGATTTAAATGCCTCTCCTAATAAGAGTTGGTATTGTATTCACAGCAGTTAAGTCTCTATTCTATTCAATCGTCTATGCGCCTTTGTTAATACAAATTTACTTGGAATTGATGCTCGATTTTGTTTTGTGAATTCACTGAAGAATTACGATGTACTCGTACTTATTATTGTATAATGTAAATAGCAATCGAGCGGGGCTTCTGAACTTCATGGCAATTTGATTGAAAACCGTTTGGAATTGTAGACGCTCTTAAATTAAATATCATATCCATTAATATTATGATGGTGCATCAAATCGGGTAGACGGAATGAAGTGCGTAGAGCATAAATTATTGTTTAGTTGTGATATGTGAACGCGTGTTACCGCGCGCTCTGGTTCCAAATGAGTGCAATCCAATGTGGACTGTGTATATCGTAGTTAGACAAGTTAAGTGGTACGGTGCATTTAATTTATGTATGGGCGCACCCAGTGATTGAATTTGAAATTCAAACCGACCCTACGCTTCGTCCTTGACTGTCCTTTTCGGTCGTAAGCTGTTACTTGTTATAGTTTTATTTATGTACATTAGATTAAAATTTATTAATAGTTGTTGTACATAACTATATTTAAGTATATTTTGTTATTTTTAAAGATTTTGTACACTTTGACAGTCAATGCCATTGTTAAATTGCAAATGTTTCTATTATACAAAAACCTACTTAATGCTACGGTGAATATCGATTTCGTGGCGGTTAATTTCAAATTCAAGCAACGTACGTGCCCGTATTATTTATAGACAGACTGTCGCAAGTCGGCAACTCCGAGCAGATATGACACAAAATAGACTTAACCGAACAGTGGAGGCTGTCGCTCTGATCTCGACTCAATTACGAGAGTGACAGGAACAATATTTCACAGTAATGAAAACCTAACGCGATTAATATTGAAAAGTTCACTTGTATATTTACTCGACTAATGATCGAGTCGTGAGCGCTCGTCGGAGTTGTCGACTTTGACACGGACTAAAATGAGAGCAGGACAGCAGTTTTACGATCTCCTTCACTCACGTAGAATAAGATAGAGCTGAGTGATACACCTTATATAGACTTGTAATAAATAAGTAACTATACATCACGGTTAAAGTTTAAATGTATTAGTATTATAATTGTGTCGTCGGTGCCCGTATCGTAATTTACTTTTTAAAATTTTCGTCCACTGTCAGTAGGAAATAGGGGTACAATATTTTAAAGTAAATTGATAATTGAGTAAGTTCAGTATTTTATGAATCGATGTTGTTGACAGGTTTACGATAAGGTACATTTAACATAGGGCTTGTCTCCTGTCCACCACTTGTGTTGAGTCCCGGCTTAATATTTGTCCACTGTGGCATTGCTGCTCTCATTTAAGTCGGCTTTAGTCTGCGTTAGCGTCGTAATATCGTATAATACCGATTCGCGTTAATGTAATTCAAGATTGATAACTGATTAATTAAATACATTTCGCAAACCTGTGTGGTAATTATTATTGATCTGATACAATAGGCACGAAAAGGAATTTGTACCTACGTTTATTGAGCAATACAGAATACTTAGTCGATAGTGCGCGTTTAAGTTGCACAGAGGTTAAAAAATCTAAGAATTAATGCTTTATATTAAGTTCTAAGGATCCTCATATCTCTCCAATACGACAGAACATATTCTACACTCGACGCAACGTATCGCTAGTTAAATAGATCAATAACGCACCGCCGGAGGTGAGAAGCGTTCGAGATGGCGTTTCCGTCGTAACCACGAACCAACTTGAATCTTATCGCATAGTCGTTTAAGTTGAATGTGTCACCGTCAGTATAAATCTATAGATGCTCAGAACCAATAGCAGTGTATGTACAGCGAGACAGACGGGATTACTCGTTACATATCAAGTTTATAACGTTTTGAGCCCTCCTAGTACATAATATTCCACTTCTATTTTATATTGCATTAAAGTATAGAAAGTATCGGCGCTAAACTATGAATCAAGTTAGAATTTACCAAATTTGTCAGAAATTACGATTTGTAAATATTTCATTACAATCTACATACAATGAATAAAAATTTTAATAGCATTTTGATGTCTTTTTGCAGTTAAGTATAAGCGAATTCCTATTCTCTGTAAAATAAACATTACGTTAATGTGAATCGGTGAATTGGACAATTTAATTAACAAAAAAAAAAGTATTTATTTCGTTATTATTTAAGTTTTCGACGATTTTAATTGTTCTCGTTACTTTCCCTGGGAATCTTATCGATTTAGAATTAGTAAGTACAATACAGTGTGTAACGGGGATCGAATGCCGGTGTACGCGAATATGCCGATAAGTATCTTTAAATTCAAGTGTCGGTTTAACTACTTTTCTAGTGTACAATTCCATTTTTCTATTCCGGTTTCGTGTGTAAGGGTTGTCCGGCTCGGTCCGGTTACGGCCGGTCCCACCCGGTTCTATCCCCGTTAAGTGAAGTAATGTTGTTGGTTATTATCGTTCGTGAGTACTCACTATTCCAAAAGTTTCCTGATGTAATTAATTGACTTGAATAAAAAAAATACGCTTCTAAAGTGTACTATTACATATGTAAATATAGGACGAACTAATACCTATTATAATAGTGAATGTTGTAATTTGTATATAAGTAACGAAAATTAAATTTTAAATACATAGATAATCTTGTGTCTAATTTATTTTTTTAAAAACCCCATTACCAAAATATTGCTTACATCTATATATTTTAACTATTCCTGTATACTATGTAATACATAAATATATTTACGTCTATAACACAAAAACAATAAAACACAACATACAGAAATATAATTATAATTCACCATAATACAATTCCATAAGGTTGTACATAATTTTCTGGGAAATGATTCATATGGGATAATACAAGAATATACGTAGATGAGATTATCTTGAATTTCTTGCGTACGTCTAAGAATAAAGAATTTAATAAAAACATTACATTTCTGGTTATTAATCATAACAATAATTTAAGATTTCTATACAAAAAGCTGTAATTGTATTGTAATACATGGTACAGACATAGATGTAGGATTCTAAAAAGATCAACAACGTCAAACAAAACGGGTTGCCAAAATTGAATGTAATAGTGTATACTTTCACATTTGGATTTAGTAAAATTAATTATAAAATAAATAAATTATAAAGTGTTTTTAATACATTAATTAACTCATTATCGATATATCAATATGTTATGAGTTATTCCCCAACATTATCTTAGCGTAAATTAATACTTTTATAAACCATATATTTTAATTGGTAATTCTGCATAAAGATATAATAATATATACATTTATAAATAGAAT
>DWPV01004463.1:0-13590 GCA_018251915.1 Urbanus proteus proteus
AGGTGTTAAATATTAAATTAACAATGAAACTAATATTGATAAAAAAATACATATTGTGTTCGAGTTTAAAAGTTCTAAGGGAGAAACACTTCAAAGACGTGTGTAGTAGTGGCCACTTACAATCGGGGAGAATGCATCAACAATTTATTTCCTGGAGAGCATATCATCATTTTATTTTGGATCAATAACTAATGCCCAAAATATGTATAGTGTAAACAATATTGCATTCAGAAATAACTAGAGTGTTATTTCCTGTCATTCCACAAACAATACAATCGACGAGTAATATCTAAAAATAATCTTTAATTACGTAGTTCTGAATTCTATTGTTTGTAATATAACTTGTGTAATAATTTAAGAATAGTTAGACGTAGAATTAGTGATATCCTAATGGTAGAAAACTCTGATTTATGTGCGTATTAGAAATTAGAAACTAATTATTACTTGATTTGACGGCGAAAGAAAACATCATGAGGAAACCGTATATCTACGTAAAAAATAGGCGCATTTAAACGAAACCACGATAAACAACTAGTTAGGCAAAAAAAATAAAACAGATGTATTACTTGGGAATACCAATAATATTTTTATGGATATGATTTTAGATGTGAAAAAATATAAAAACCCAAATGCATTAGCATCACTAGCATCATTTATAGCAAATATTCTGCATTTTACTACCTTCAAGAACTGAAGGTGGTAAAAACTTCCGACATTTGACCTTGGCTTTACTATCGGCCGCGCTTATTTTGGGCGTAATAACAGGAATTTTATGGACACTATACTAGCGTGGTGGAATAATGGCTTTATTCTTCAGATTTCTGAGAAGTTAGGCGTCGAGCTCAAATTCAAATAAATTTAAACCTACTTTTAATAACCTTGAAAAAGGATTTAAAACCTTAAATTTATATAGATAAGATTTTTAGTCATTTTATCCTTTGCTTGTGGTACCTACGTAATTAGCCTGAATATTTGCTATATATAGTTGAAAACTCTTAATGAAAGTAATTGGGTCAACATTTTTGGGCTTTTCTAAATGGAGTTACGAAAAAGCAGCATCTATTTTTATTTATAACCAGAGTGGTTGTCGAGATTCGCTGAAATATTAACGCTGGGCCGCACCGACGGTCATTCACTGTAAATATTTGATGTCAACCCTCCTGCAACATAGATGGCGCTGTCTCATTAGTTATTCTTCGGCTGAACATAAATAGAATTTTGGTCGCTACTTTCACTTAGTTTTTCTGGATAAATCATGATGGCAGTGGGTAATGTGTTAGGTATGTAGTATTTATTTAAAGGATATATGTCTATTTAAGGAATTAAAGTGGCAAATGAGCATGCAACTGATCATAAGTGGCGCCTGTTACCATACCCTGCAAATCCTTTCAAATGAGATAACGGCAGTTTTGTAGAATTTTTCTTCTGTCAATTGTCAATTTCTGGATTCATATTTTTAAAATCAAAGTGTTACATTATAGGAAGATGCTGCTGCCCTTCTATTTCTTCTATAATATAGAAGAACAAACGAACTTGTAGTCCATCTGATGGGAAAAGTGGATGGTAAAGCCACTGCCGCTCAAGAACATGTGTGATCAACTCCAGATAAGAACAGAACCTTACTTGAGGTTGGTCACAAATGCGTTGCTATCCCTGCAGATTAAGTTGAAACGCCTCGAATAAGTATGTTTCCCACACCCTTCAAGCCAAAACACAGCAGTGCTTAACACTGCCATTATTAGGGCGAAATTGGTGTGGCGGTGATGCCGTCGAAACATAACGGTTCTACCATCTTCTGGGCTATGTCCTCTATTGAAAAGGAGTAGGCATTACTATCACTGCTATTTAAAAGCAAAACCACACTGCACACTTTTAATACACTATTCTTCGAACAACTTACAGAAATATTACAAATACTCACAATCTTAGCTAGCATGTTTATGAGTGTAACATTACTTCACGTTATGGGTTATTAGAAGTACAATTTGCATTTCATGACTAACAGTTCCCATGGCCTCGACCTTCGTGCAGTTTTTGCATTACGTCCTGCACGAATACCTAATTTTATAACCATTACTATAGTTTAAGATTTTGTTGTCGTTTCAGTTGGCTTTCGTCAATTTAAATGTTGATTTATGTAGGTACGAAAGATAATCTTTTAGTAACCAGAAAATCGTTATATTTACACAAATCCCAGTAAGAAAGACCATGTTTGAAATAAAATTATAAACGGCCACTACTATCCATTAATGTTTGTAATCAACCCTATATCTGATCTAATCCTATCCGAGGTCGGCCACAAATTCCTTGTAACCCCCTGAAGAGTTAGTTCACCTCAAATAAGTGTATCCGTCAACACTTCTTCAAAAAACAGCAGCACTTAACACAGTTGTATAAAACAGAACCCCAAAGAATGCGATGTGACGGTACATCTGGAGTTAAAACGCAGTGTACTACAATCATTAATTCATTTATTTCTGACACAAAAACCTAATTGGATTATAAACATTTCTAGCTCGACTGTTTTATAAAAAGTGTGATCTACAAGTTAAGCTCGTGAACCAAAACAGGTATATGAAAGTTAATGAAGTTAATTATTTCAACCCCGTTAAGGAAGTTAAGAACAGGCTAACTGGATAATGAATGTACCTAACTTGGTGTTGAGTAAACACTTGTATCCCAAGAGGCAAGTCCTACACCGTATTATTCTAGAAATTATCTATGAGGAACTATATGTATCTTGCGTAATTTATGATAATAATGAAATAGAAATGCATTTGATAAATGAATTAAGGTGTTAAGTGAGGATAGACAAATAAAAAAAAACATGAAATCTTCGGTTTTGACTCCTGTGGCACCAACACGATTATTTCTGCGTTTGGTTTTTGTCATTTCTAGATGGGACTAAAGCCGCCCCTTTGGCAACGCCTAACGGTAAAAGACCAATGTTTAGTACGTTTTTCTGATAGAAATACAGCTGCCCCTCTGGAACTCTGGCAAAGTTCATGACTACCAGTAATTTTACCCTTATCTCTCATCGCCCTTTACTAAACTACGATAAGGATCCTAAGGGCCTTGAACTACTAAACGTTATCCTGCCACCTTGACCTTCAGGCACGTCATTTTTCTTCGCCCTACGCGGATAAGTCTCCATTGTCGGAACGATAACACCTCATGAATATTCCATGAACGGTATCCTAGTCTTTTTTACCGCATTTAAATGCATATTCTATTCTAGAAAATTGCTTGTCTAGCCGATTGATTTTCCTTTCAAAGGAAATAGTCGTAAAGTGTTGATAAATCTTATTTACTTATTAGTTTGTTATTTACTAATTTCTTTGAATTTACGTATGTTAATAGATAGAGTAGTGTCCAGATGCATGATGATTTCAATTTTTTGTAACTAATCCCATATTATAAATTCATCCCAAATGTCGTTTATAGACGTTCGCTCTATTTGCAGTTGGACTACTTACTCATTTGCTACTTTAATCACTTACGATCAGGTTGACTGTACTATTATTGTTTTTTTTATACAATTAACTTAACAAAAAGGCAGACGGGCCACGGAACATTTGCAACAACAGAAAAGACGCCAATGTTTCGCCGGCTTTGTAGATAAGCTCTTTTTGCACCATTATTGAAGATATTGTTATTTTTATTTCTTAACCAACAGCAATAGTAAATAATAAGCAACAAAGTAGCTATCCAGTTACCACAAACTACTCACACTTCTATCGACTCAACCATATAACATCCAATTTCATACATCTTGTAAGTTTTAAATCAGAACAATTGCGTTGATAATCTTAAATCTATAACGAAGGACAACAACAGTGATTGTTCATTGTTTGCGTCATTTTGATCGTTATCATAACGCCATTAAATTTGTAATTACGTTTGCCGTCACAGTTTAGTATAGCTTTGAAATGGACCATTACGTCTGAATTCAGTGTGAAGTTATGGAATTTGTTCATCCGTTATGTAGATTTTAACCTACTTTACGAATTACATATTCTATACGATGTGAAAAAAATGTGGTACACCATAAAGATGACCTGGACAGAATTACACCAAATTCATACCGAAATGGGATACTTACACGAATTGCGCCCTGAAATAAATAAATAAATAACACTGATTACAATGAGTGAAAAACTAAATTTCAAATAATCGATGTGAAGCTGTAAGTATAATATTAAATCTAAAAAAAACACTTAAAATCCCATCGCGTGTCGTTAAGTGAGGACAATAATTCCATAGTATGTCAGTTCAGTTTCCGCTCTGCTTCTGCCAATTGGTAATCATTGTCAACATCATATAAAAATTCAAATTCAAAAGCGTTTTTTGAAGATAAAAGGTATTTGTTTCTCACAATCTTCACAAAAGTAGTGATCGAAGCGCGTCAACGCCGCTTAAATTTAGATCACCTTATTTTAACCTCAATCATTCATTTCCTAAATACACAATTGCTCATGTCTCTTAAACAATGAAAGCGTTATCATATATTACCTCAGTATATTAATATCTTTAACTAACAAGATAGTGTACATTCTCTCTGACGAAACTTATCTTTTTGCTAACACGCAACAAATTAACATTTTAAATTATATTCGTTATTATTCCGGAAGATAGAAATTCGTTACTGTTCCGGAATCATAACTTTTGTAAGTACTTACTTATTATAAAAAAATAAATAAAGTTCGTCACACACCTTTTTAAAACTTTCTTTTACTGTGTTTCGGACATTTATTTTTTATTTTACAAATCTCTCAAACGTATGGTTTTTTCCACGATAAAGATTAAGCTCACCGTTACAATTAATTATTTAATTAAGTTAATGTTACATTTTATAAATTTAACACGTACATATTAGGTCGAATTTTAAGTTAGGTACCTACTTTTTAACTTAAGGTACGAAATAACTTCTGAAAGATTAACCTATAAAATACAGCAAGTGCTATAATTAATATCATTCACCAATTTCACAATGCGTTACATAATGGAAAGTTAATATCTAGGTCTACGATGCGGAGCTCATCGCTTACAGGTTTCACAAGCGCGTTCAGTGAGCATGCAATTCTAGTATGTAAATCTTTAGTTTCTGTACCATCGTTATTAACATACAAGAGGCCTAGCACCTACGTCTATGTTTTATCTCCGAGTTATCAGACTACAGCTAAAAAATACGAATATTCGGTCGGTTCGAATATTTTTCTCACAATAAAATAAATTGTATTTAGCCTCTAGAATCTCGATGGTACTATAGCTAGATGAATATAGCTTGTATTGTAGTACGTCCCCCCACCAGGTGGACTGATAATCTGAAGAAGACAGCGGGATAACGCTGAATTCAGAAGGTACAGGACCGGTTGAAGTGGCGTCAATTAGGGGAGGCCTATGTCCAGCAGTGGACCTCAAAGGGTTGATGGATGGATGGATTTTAATTTACCTTTTACGTATATGATAAGTTTTTATCTTATTAATTTATTCTCAAACAAAAAATAACGATTGTTTTAAACCAACATGGTACACATGAATACACAAAAATCTACCAAATCAAGACCAAAAAATTTAATTATGTTAATTTTTAGGTTTCAATTGATAAAACAAGACATATCCATGATCAAAACCAATAATTTCTATATTACATAATTATTACTGGTATATTCAGTTTTCCACAATTAAACAAGAACATCTAACATTCTCTAGCAAGTACATCCTAATTAAAGCGATTTAATTGAAGCCAGCCGTGTTCTCAGGAGCGTTGAATCCAGGTCGGGGAACAAAGGGGCCTCCTCGTTAGTCTCCCGTATTCATGACTGCGTTATTGTGGAATATACGTCGGCGTATCACGTTACAGCCTTAACGACTAAAACTTGGTGGGGAAACCTACATACCTCCATAGATTTCTCGAAGGTGGAAAGGATATTTCCGTACCAAGCGTGAATAAATCGACTTGCATTTTTTTTGTTCTACATTAGGTCTGTTTAAGTACAGTAAATGTATTAAATATGCTTATGTTATTCGAAAATTGAAAATTCCAATAAAATATTTATATTTTGCAATAAAAAAAGTATTTAATAACATACAACAACAATTTTTACAGATACAACTCAAAGTTTAAAATGGCTGGCCTGAAAAATTACCATTTTCGACTTATTCACGCCTTGTCAACTTATTCACGCCTGCTACAGATTTATGCTTAGATTTATGTACACATATGGACCATAGCTACGGGTATGCTAATAGCGGTGGTCGATAAAAAAGGTCGACTTTCACTGATGTTTCTTCTTACCCTATAATAAAGGTCTCAGGTCTCCTATGCTCAGGTCTCTTCTATGTCTGCATTTTTTAAATGCTCATACAATTTTATTATGCTCATCAATATGAGAACTAGATAGTTGCTATATTATTAATGGAATATTTCACTTTGTAAAAACATTAACTTCTGACAAAAAATACAATATGTTTTAAAATTTGTTAAGAGCATTATCATTAACTAATTATGAACAATCCATTTGTATTCTATAGTCTTATTGTTATGTCTAATTTTAAAAAGTGTATCTACGTTTAAAAATGTTTAAACATCCATAAATTACACACGTTTGATTTAAACGGGTCAGTTTGGACAGGTTGTTCAAACATGCCACGAATCACATGACTTGTGTAATGTTTGTCGTCTCGTAAACTTCGTCCCAAAAGTTTATCTGTTGCTTGTTCTCGTCAAATTTTGAGAATTATTACTTTATTCAGGGTTAATATGTTAAAAGGCGTAATTGTTGAAAAGCGGTAGGTAGTAGAGCCTTTTGTGCTGCGACTCCGTTGGCACTATCACCACATCTGATTCTGATCTGATTTCGTTACTGCATAAGAAGTGTTTAGTCCATAGACGAAGCGGTAAAAAACTCCATCAGACTTACAAAAATTACAAAAATTGAAAATAGCTCTCTTGTATTTGAACCCTGATTCGCATGAGAGGCAAAATTCCCACCACTCAGCTATAGCTGTTTACTCTATCTCAACATTAGCTAATCCATATTAATTTTTACCACGACCCAAACTATCCGAAGTTGAAGGTCGTGAGTGTCGTGACCGAACTGTTTGTTCATTGCTGGTCGTGACGTCGGTCGCAAAGTCGATCAGTCGCCGTGCCGGTCGCCCGATCGATCGCTCGACGCGTGGGCGGGCGGCAGGGTTACCAGGGTATGGGAAATTACCGGACATTATGGGAAAAGTCGTTGGAACTTTATGAAAGTTGGTATATTGAACTTTTGTTCCTTATGACATATTTAAGCGATAAATTGTTGTTATTATATGAAATTCATTATGTCATTTCTCTTTATTAATTTGTCTTTTATAAATTAAGTAAAATAGCTGAAATTAATTGTAACATAGATTTATTTTCTTAGTTTCACTTTCGTATTTATTATACAAGTGAAATAATTTACATAGGTGTAGTAAGCTAAGATATTGGTGACATATATTTGGAAATATCTTTTGTCTCATTTTAATTTCAAATTCGTAAGCCCTTTTTTTAGTTTAATAATGATTATCGTTACTAGTTTAGTTGATGCGATTTTACGATATTTTCCTCTTGTCCGCAAAAAAGCTAAACGTCTGGAAGCCACTAAGTCACTTGAGAGTTATTGTACTTTTATTTCTCTGATAGCATTACAGTACCCACTGTCCTTTACGGATTTGCTCTAGATTGGAATTGATTTCAACAGCGTCGATTGTTATGTTCTGGATTTTTCTATTAACTTGCGACTTTTGCTTCACACTCACAGCATTGTAGTTTAGCCAGTTTAGTTTGTGCTGTAATGAACACGAATGTTTTTATAGATAACAATTTAAATTATAAACTAGTCATTCTTACGAACCGCCTCCAATTTGATTTTGACCTCTACTCAGTAATGTTTAATATTTGACTTACAATAATATTAGGTTTACAAATAACCAGGTCTTTTGTGATATAAACAAGTGATTCCGTAGAACGCACTTAAATTCAATCACTACTAACCACAATGTACCACTTTGTCTTTAAACACTGCAACCATTGAACCTGAAAGCAGACGTATTTTCCCGACACAAAGCACGCATCGCGTCGATACATCGCTACGAACGTAAACAGTTCCACGATAACCATGTTCAGACGTTGCAATACCCCGATAATCGGGTATGTTACCCTCGGGCGTGCGCCCTGCCCGCCCTCAGTTGGCCGCCGAGCTCCGTACCGAGCGGACGTGTTACTCACTCGCAATAGAGAATATCTTCTTTGTGCCGTGCGATTTCGATTACAGTGATCTTATACGGTAGTTACATACTAAATTCACGTTTAAAACCACGCTAAATAACAGTGACTTGTCATTTAAAGGAAAATAATGTGATTGATCGTTGCACAAGACGTTTCGACTGTGAAGTGCGTATAATGAATTTTAACGTCCCTCTCGCTTGTTAAACGTTTTTTGCGAGTTTAAAAATATATCATAATTACACGTGTCCGTATCTTCTTAAGCTCGCGTTCAAAATATACACGAAATCAGTAACCGATCAAATCTAGATATTTATTTCTAAAATTTCGGAGTATTTTTATATGCTTACCGGTAAAGTGATAATAATATAACAAAATCATAAGTAAACCCTAATAATATATAGGTACCTGTACATATAGGAAAATATTCAACATTACTTTTGTTTAACCATAGCAAACGACAAATAAAATGCATTGTACGTTAACTGTGAAACGAGTATGTAATCGCTGTTGTTTATGAGTTTCGTATTGATTACACACGTATCCATTGTAATGTGGAAATTACTGTGATTTGTAGTGACAGATTTTATCATATCAAATATTATTTTCATTTCTGATACCATCGCTATATATTTTGTTCTTAGCTATATATTTGCTAGTAGTCATAATAACAATTGTTTAAAAATCTTATGAATATACGACAAAAAAAGAAGTAGTTTACATGAGAATTTAGATAAGTCCGAAGTTAGTTTAAATTCGCATAAAATACATTCAACAGTAGTCGAAGGAGATCGGGTTATTTTGTGAAAAATATAAAAGGAAAGATGTACAAAAATAGAAATGACATAAATAAGTCAATACTTACAAAAACTCATTAAGCCACTGCTATAACATACGCTTGTCATGACCCAGATTAAACCGCGAGAAATTATTCGTTTTATTTTATATCTGCAACTGTAACTAGTTAAACAGCGTTCCTGATGAGTTAATGCCATTTAAGAACATTTTTCGTTACAAACGGGCTTTTACAGTAATTACGTTAAATTGCGGGACAAACAATACTGAACGTTGTACTTATAGTGTCATAGGCCGCAATAGTTAAATTGCATAATGAGCTTCATACAATATGCCAATTTGTAAATAAATCTACTTGGCGTACATTTCATCTTTGTTATTTTTTATTTCTTAAAACGATTAGAAGTATCTTCTTCTTTTCTTCATTTATAACTTTTCATGTCATATTTTTATGAGCACTTAATGGGATTTCCTACTGTCTCTCGAAAGTATTGAATGCTAAAAAAATACTGATACGTATATCAACCATATTCTGGAAAATTACAACTGAAACAGATATTTAATTTACAATATTGTAATTTTTATTATTTTTTACAATATTACTTTTGTATCGTCTAATTGTTCGTTTGTTACTTTGTTATCTCTATTCTTTGGGTACAATAAAGTATATTATTATAATTAATATTGAAGTCCAAATTAATTAAATAAAAATATTATTAACTAAATTCAGATTGTAAGAGAAAACATTAACTACATTTCAGAAGTTATTCCTGGAATTTG
Organism: Urbanus proteus proteus; assembly: GCA_018251915.1. Lineage (NCBI taxonomy): Eukaryota > Metazoa > Arthropoda > Insecta > Lepidoptera > Hesperiidae > Urbanus > Urbanus proteus. Next base: position 9,830 of record DWPV01004463.1, read on the forward strand.
GGTTTATTAAGCAAAGAAGGTTTTACGAGAACCCTATTCATGTCTTCAATAAAAACCTTATTGCAAATAAGAAAGCCGAAGGAAGCTAAAGCTAATGCTGAAATCATTATAGTGGAAAGATTGCCTCCGACGAAGCCTTAATCAAAGATGTTATCACTATCCGTGAAACCTTACGTTCAGAAACTCAGGAATAATTGAAAGTTTCAAATTTCAATTATTATCTAATTTGAAATCATTGTATCTAATACATATAACAATGAAAATGCAAATGTTTATCTTCCTAATAACGAAGTGGAAATTTCGTAATTTCGTGTATTTTCTAATTCTCGTATATAATATTGTTTTCATGATGTGTGGAAAAATATTCATTACATATTATATTATATGTAATGAATACTTAAATACGTGAACAGGACACTTGAAGACACACTACAGTATTAATTCTAGAGGTTGACTTAATCAGATTATAGTCCCTTGAGGCTTTCCAAGACAAGTAGCTAATACTTTTACAAATATGGGGTATTGTTAACTAATCTATTTCTTATTGCGGAGATAAGCGACAGATATCTAACTATCCGGGAAGAATGTTTCGGAAAATTTCAATTAAATGCGAGAATTGGAAAAATTCAATTAAATCTATAAAAGAAGAAAAACTTATATTCTAAGAGGTTGTAAAGTCTACCAAACCACACACAGCCAAGGGTAATTAAGGCTGGTTTTCTCGTTCTTAATAAAGACATAAAAAACCAGTGCCTAACAGTGAAACAGTAATAGTTTGACAAGATTAAGCAATTCACTTTTTACGCTGGCCAGGATTGGCAACGGGAGCTTAATGACATCGCTACTCGGGAAAACTTTGTCTCGCCGGGAATTCAATGAGATACAGATAATAGCTTCAAGGCTTGAAAACAGCGGAAAAATCTGATGAGCTCCTAACATAAAAAGTTGCTCCACGCTGTTGTTTTAAAAATTAACAGTTGCAAAAGTCATGATACTTTGCTGCTTCTCTTCAACATTTATCCTATTCTATAGATCCTTTGAAGACTTGTCTTTAGCTTAAATGATAAAATGGTACCGTTAAACAAGTTTTAAATAGATCTGAATAGCTTTGTTATAATGTATTGTCTGAAAGTAAATGCTGCAAACTCAGATAAATAAAATAGATGACTCACCGCCGTGTATTTGAGTGAAGCCAAAAAACTACGCTACTTTCATTTATTTAAACGCACACACTTACACAAAACTAACGTAGTTTCTTATCAGTACCTTTAGTTTATTTACGCTCACATTTTTATAACCCGACCATTTTAAAAATGGCTTCATTTTTTTGTTAGGAATGATAGATCTATCTACTTTATTTATCTGAGGCTGCAAATATCAAAGTGCATTGCCAAGTCAACGTCAAGTCATTCAGCTCAATGTCAAAGACCTCGCACGTAACAGCTGTGATCGGCATCAGTTTATTTTTACACCTTTTGTATTCAGTAAATGGCAATATGTGTGGATTGATAACTTCTTTACCGTTGTCCGTGTATATTTCATTTTTATTTAACTTTGATTTTTGAAAGAAAAAATCTTACAATTGTTTTAGTAGTAGTTGTGATATTATGTTTGCTTTAGTACATGAAGGGACCGATTCATCCCTTTAATAATGGATTGACTACAAGAAGACACATCGGAAGATTAAAGACTTCTGCCTTGGTATAATCATCAATCAAAGATGTATATTCATCATAATCATTCTACATTTCTGAATACGCCGTATATATCTCGACCTTATTTAAAACGTTATAGTAGGCATGACAATATGTAGATAACTAACGACTATAAACGGTCCGATGAAGGATATATGTAAAGTGAAGCTAATATACAACACAAATTCTTTACAAGAACAATCATTCGCAATTTACATGTCCAAAGCAACGCTTACATTTCACTCACGTACAAAATACAATGTGTGGGTGATGAGACATAATTATTCCTAACACGCAATATTAATATTTCTATGATTCATATCATATACGGTATTAGTAGAGGCACTTGAGATCACAAGCGCCGTAAATAGATACGCAATAACAAGCATTATTGCAACAGGAAACGTTGGCACATTGCCCAAACTTGATCATGAAAGTTTAATCACAACACATTCTTGCACCGTTATTAAAATTATAATGAGTTTGCAATAGCTCATGAACTGATTTAGAAGTCTTAAAAAGTGGGTCGATATTGCTACGAATAACTATTTACTGAAAGTTTGAAAATTAGGAGTAATATTTTTTTTAATTTTGAAATTGCGTAGACTTCAAAATTGTGATACAATGAACGAGTTATATTCGTGTGTAAAATGTGGAAAGATGGATCTAATAAAAAAACTAACATTCTATATCTATAGGCTTGATCAGAACTCAATCCAGATTCGAAAAGATGAATGCAATATGATCCTTGATCGCCGGCATTTCGCGAAATTCATTTCATTTCATGTTCTGAAAATGTGTAGGAGAAAATTATCGCAATTTAATTTAACTGAAGGATTGAAGTGGTCATCTATCGCCACTCATAGGCTAGGTTTTGGTTAGTGAGTTAGAGTTATATTTGAAGTTGGATTCTTATTTCGTGTTATGTAATCATAACATAACAACAGGAAATTATACCGATTGGACTTAATATAGATCACATTAAAAGTTACGTTATAATTGTAAATAAAAATATTTAATTTACGGAAGATCTCATTAAACATGCCAGTTTAAACGGTGTTTATTTCTGATAAAAACATAAGGAGTTCTGAAACTTCCCGGAAATGTATGACGTTTGTTTGTATCTAGATAATGATCGTAGATTTGTTTGATTTACACTAAAAGCCATCCGGATTTCAAGAATCAGACGGAAGCATTCGTATTTTTGTATAGTAAACACGCGCTACTGTTCAACATATCCAGAAAAACTTTATGATTGATCTCCCATGTTATTTTTGTAAAACGTCGCATCACATACTCGACCTTAATTAAACACCTATAATAGAAAATATAGAAATATAATAGAAAACATGTTATGTGCTTTAATGTATCAAAATTTGAAATAAATGCCCAATTCGCATTTGCAATATTCGTAAAATTGCATTTTACTTATAACAACTTACTTACGTACAAGTCGTACAACTAATTTAATTTATAGTATTAACGGAAACATTATTACTGATAGTAAATGTCTGTGTACCGTCTGTTATAACATTATTTGGTTGAATTAATTTTGCTTATGATTTTTTAAATTTTTTAATACGAGTAAAATTTACTTATCAATACTTCTTTGAAACATACATTTCTAATCACTTTCATCCATTACGTTTTGCGTTTTCCCATACATAAATATAAAGAGCATCTACCTTTCAACAATTGCTTTTTCCAAATCGGATATTTTCGTCCCATAAATAATATCAGTGACTTGCTTATACCAGTGTTATTTAAGTAAATAATAAAAATATGTGTTGCAAACTTGCAACTGTCTTTATGAACCGCCGTCACGTCTCATTACCCGCATCGCTGGTCATAAGCGAGCCAGTTTCAAAGGGAATTACGGCACAACCACTGTTGCGTGTTACACATTCCCTGCCTTTGACAACTGCTAGTGCATGCTCTTTTGTTTTATTCTTGTTCTATTTAGCCTCAGATAATTAAATAGATAGATTAATCACCGCCTTGTATTTGAGTGAAGCCAAAAAACTACGCTGCTTTCATGTATTTATACGCACACACACAAAACTTGCG
>DWPV01004464.1:0-13589 GCA_018251915.1 Urbanus proteus proteus
TTGAGCTTCTTGAGCTCGTCGTCGTGTTGCACGCGCAGCAGCGTGTGTCTCCACTGCGTGGCGTGCAGGGTCCACAGTGTCCCCGCTGCCGTCACGACGTCCGGCGACGTACCTTGAGCTTCTTGAGCTCGTCGTCGTGTTGCACGCGCAGCAGCGTGTGTCTCCACTGCGTGGCGTGCAGGGTCCACAGCGCCGCGGTGCCGTCCTTGCTGCCGGACACGAAACGCAGGCCGCGGTGCGCCCACGCGATGCTGTCCACCGCGTCAGAGTGCACTGCCGTCTCTAGCACGCGACGGGGGCCGCCTGGGAACAACACACAACACTCGTAATCCTGCCAAGATGTCTAAATACGGTCTCCTTCGTTATACAACTAGATAAGACTGCCTTTTCATCATTAAAAAACTCTTTACTGGCACATAGAAGTCAAACGATATCAATATTAATCAAATTTACACACATTAAACAATATTTACAAATAGTGGATGTTATTTCAATTCGATATACATGGTTCTAATTGAGACTACACTGTCTTCCTTCAAGTTAGATATGAATTAGCTGTTAAAATACATATGTATTTAATTTTCATGTATACTGTAACCAATTACAGATTTCTTATAAACATTGATAAAAAGACTCGCAAGCGGACACAACTGCAACATTTTAAACAAAATAAAATAACCTCTCTTTATATGGGAAGTTGGTTAAAAAAAGCATAAATTAAGCATAATTTCGTTACGATACTCCTTACGACTCCATAGGGATTATAGGAGCGGCTGAAAAACAGCGCTACTCGAATCTCTGATTCTGAGTCAGAATGGCTGAGTCGACTCCTTTTTCCAAGTAAATAATGTTGTAAAATGTATGCACCTACTATTTGTATAATGTGTGTTGTTACGGCAAACATTTAGTTACTTATTGTTTTTTTTCTAAAATAAACATGGTTTTTTGTTAATTATAGGCTAAGTCGTAAAGCTTCAATAGTCACCTGGTTGCATAGCGTACAGCCGAACATAATGATCCGCTGAACCAGCCGCCAAGAAAGCCGCCCCGGCGCTCCACGCGGCGCAGATCATGTGGCAGGCGCCGGGGCGGAGTCTCTCCACGAACTGCACCGGCTGCGCGAACTGCCCGTCCTCGGAGCCCGCCCAGAACGCCACCGAGCCGTCCGTGGAGGTGGACGCCAGCCAGCGGGGGGAGGCAGTGGCCGGCGGCGCCCAGTGCACCGAGGTGATGGTGCCCTGGTGCGCGTGCAGCACCGCCCGGGGCGCGCCCGACGCCAGGCACCACACTCGCACCTGTTTGTTAACACATTAAAATAATATGAGCATTAATTGTTACAATTGTAAGGTATATAAATAAATAAATAATTTATTGTAGGTATTTTAAAAATCAAATTCAAAATGTTCTATAAAAACTAATTAAATTGAAGTGTCTTTGTGATATCAAAATAGCATTGTTTCACTCAATGCATATGAAAGTATACACCAGCGATTCCCAAACTTTTTTGTCTAACGCCCACTTTGAAAATCAATTATTTTGTAGCGCCCCCTATTTTGTAAACTTAAAAACTTTATTAACATATAAATTTTGCCTGGAAATTAATTAATTTCATTCATTAATTCATTTTTCTGAGCCCCTTACCGCCCCCCGCTAGGCCTCCAGCGTCCACAAGGGGGCGTAATCGCCCACTTTGGGAAACACTGGTATACACGATACCTATAACAAAAATGCAATTATAGCATTTTTGTCTGCTTATCTGTTTGGCAGAGGTAATCTTCTAAACTGCTGGACCGATTTACAAGGGAATTTCAGCGCAGAGTGCGCAGGAGCCGCCCCGACACCGCGCTCCACACCTTCACCAGCAGCTCCGCGCTATACACACACGGAGATAACCTCTCCCACGTACCAGACGCTCGACGGAGCCGGCGGCGAGCAGCGCGCCGTCCGCGCTGGCGCACACGTCCGTTATCTCCGCGCCGGCGCCGCGCAGAGTGCGCAGGAGCCGCCCCGACACCGCGCTCCACACCTTCACCAGCAGGTCGTCCGCGCCCTGCACACAAACGCACATGTTATATTACATGTATGTAGCTGAACACACACATGGTACATGACTCAGTGGGAAAGGTCCCAAAACGTCAGGTAGCTTTAAAAAAAACATCTGACTGAAAGCTGATTTTTGACCTATGCCGACAATTCTGCTGTCGACACAAACTTCAACTAAAGCCTAAGATTTAAAGACCATACGAAATTTAATTTCAGATTGCATAAAATTGATAAGTATTATGTTTAACATACTACGGCATCATATTCTCACACTAACAACGTATCGGCCAGTGCAATCAAACACAAGGCAGTAAACAGCGGACAGGTGCCCCAGCGTGCGTCGCTGTAACGTCAGCCCGCGGAGCAGCCTCGCGGGGAAGGGCCCCGGGCCGCCCGCCGCGTGCGCGGGGCCCAGCCCGCCGCGGCGGCCCGCGGACCCGCCGCCCAGCTCGCGGCACACCAGCCGGCGCACTGGGGAAACATAAATACGGTTAGAAATATATAAACCTTTGTGACAGAATGACAAAGAAACAGCAAATGCTTCCTAACAAGATTCAGCTTTTACCCTTGAGGTACGAGATCCTAAAAATAACTCTTTACACTCCTGGCCCTACTCTAGGATTGTCTTTTGTGTCGTGAATGCTAAGACATCAACACAGACCCAGAATGAATGTTCAATATCTGTATGGTCAGTGATCAAACCTGGAAGTCATTTTCTTTGTATGGATAAAAATTACACTAAAATACGGTTTTAATAGAATTTTATTAGCCTCAATTGTAATTTACTAACTTGTCTACATTGTTGGTTAAGGGGTTGTATACAGTTAGAATGCAGAAAAAAAGCAAATTATCCAGGATTTTTATTTAGAAACCTTTTAAATTTATTGATTTAAATATTTGAACATATATTATGGTATCTTTTAACAATATTTTCAGACTTAGTACTAGTAAAAATATTTATTTGAACATGAGCTGATCTCCGGGAGCAAAAAAACGTTTTACGGTGACCACTATATCTCTGAACTGGATCCTCTGGAATTAAAAACCAATACACATAAACAAACTTACCCATCGAATGGTCCTCTTTAAACGCGGAGTACTTTGGCTTGGGTCGCACCAGCGTCTCGCTGAGCAGCGACAGTCGCGCCGTGAGCCTCTGCCTCTCCGTCTGTGCTGTGAGCTGGGGCGTCTGGGGGGTTTGGGGGATCTGCGGGGTCTGGGGGATCTGGGGGCTCTGGGGGGTGGTGGGCGCGTCCAGGGGGGACGAGCGCGCCAGTTGCAACGCTCGCTCGCACACCGCCGCCAGCCGCCTCGACGACATCTCCGCATATTGGGATGCCTGGGGTAATGGAAATATTTTATTTAAGTTATTTATTGAAAAGAATTTATAGCTTAGACATATAACATATATAACAGAGTACATTAGTGAAAGCCATTTAGAAATTACTGCATAATGTATATTATAAACTAATATTTATTTAAAGACTTTTTAAAATAAAACGGAAGTATCTAATGAGTACGCAGTCTGCCTGATGGTAAGTGGTTACTCCCGTATGGACATCTGTAATTAACCCCAGATACAAGCACAGTCCGGCCCGAGGTCAGCCACAAGCGTTGCTATCCCTGAGTACTGAGTTGGAACGTCTCGGATAAGTATTGTCATAAATAGGGTGGCAGTATTCAGGGTGAATTCTTCAAGTGTGCATAGATGGGGAAATCCGAAACAATAAGGATTAGCGAAAGATGCTGAATAGACTCATGAGGCCAATTTTGATGAAAACTAAAATTACATCATTAGATTTCTAAAAATGTATTTTACGTAGTTGGGTATTGAACGAGTTAATTTTTACAAAAAAAAAACCCATGGATATTATTATACCATTGCATAATGTGACTAATAAGACTTACGATTCTTGAAACTAACTATAATATCATCCATCCATCCATGCGCACTTAAAAAAAATCACCCTGTATAAGGCTACTAACTACAAAGTGACAATACCTTGCTCAGCTTCGGATATAAAGCCTGTTCTATGTGCATGGGAGGTACTGGCCACTATCAGATGACTACTTCAATCGCAAGCAAAAAAATTTAGATGTTTATTTTAAAATACTGTTTGAATGAAAAGACGCTATAAAGTAGTTAAGGTAAAATTGAATCCATCAAACTTATTTAAAAAAACTACATAAATTACATTTCTTTATTTATCTATTTTAATTATTACATTGCTAAAATTGGACACAGCAGCGGCGCACTGTCTTAATTATGTAAAATTTATGTAATGTCATCCAAAAAAAAAAGTATAGACAATTTAATTTTGTTCATAGGCTATGGTGACTGCTTTCTAGCAGATGCCTTATAGTTAGGCTTAAGCATAAATAAAAAAATGTGTATAGAATTATACAATGTCTAAGAATATAATCATGATATCGGCAGTGAGATACATGTTCTAAAGTACTAGAGAAGACAATGCGCTCTGCATTGTCTTCTCTAGTTTTTCCTTACTCAGTTGTTCCTTACTGTTTTCCCTTACTCAGTTGAGGCCTATGAATCTCAACTCACTCAGTCGCACCCTATCTCGCATGCGGCTATTTACCCCAAGGACTTTTGAAGTTATTTAATCGAAACGGTCTAGACAACATGCTCTTGAAAGTGCTAAGATACTGTAGTAATAATTTAAAAAATAGATAAAGTTCACAAAAAATTATTTTTCATTGGTAATTCACTAGATTTCACTATTTGAAAATTTATACAAGAAATAATAATTATCACGCGCATTTTTTTTCAGTCTATAATTATGCGTATGAGCTTATTGAGTATTGTAGCAAATCTAGCGCTGCAGTTTCAAAGGATACGTTAGACAGTATTAGTATTGTTTTAGCACTGCAGTAGCTACTAGTACAATACTAAAAATGGAACACGATTTATCTTCGAATTAGCTTTTCTAGTACTTTAGTACATATATCTCAATGGATATCAATGAGAAAACTATTTGCAATTTTTGCCAGTAAATTTGTAGTGAGCATACATTTATAATTCGCGCCATGCTATGTCATTCGACTACTTCGCGAAAGATCGGTTTCGATCGGCGCTTATCAACCACTGCCGAACGAGAGCGCCGCCCGTCGTTGATTAGATAGAGACAGCAAGCGTTTGCACCTAAAATGCCTATGCGCTAGAAAGAGACAGCGGCGTTCATAATTACGCGAGCATACAATCTAAATGGCTGATAAACTGAATTTTACTATTTTCACGAAAATTCTCCCGAATTTTCACTGAAACCCAATAAAAACAAGTTTTATGGTTTTCCACCGTATTATAACGTTCATTTCAACGCAACTTGTAATTTAGGAAATTTTGATATTTTATCGAAAATTTACATTTTTCCAACTCTATTCGCGTCTGAAAACGTAAATAAACACGGATTTCCGCGGGAAAAATTATAAACATACCAATTCATCGTAAGATTGGGGATGTTCGTTGCCCTCCCAGTCGAGTCGCCGGGGCAGCACCTGCAACAGGCAGAGGCGCACAAAAAGTTTTCAGGAAAGTTTCAGCGAGTTTGACAGCCGCAGCCACGTGCGTTTGCGACCAAAACAACAATAAGCTCTAAACCCGGCACTAGGAAAAGCTCTAACTCACCTCTACGCTCTCCAACTCTTTTAGCAATGTCTGTAACATAAAACACCAATATTAGAAACTTTGACGCCAAATTTACGTTATTCACATATAATTCGATCTAATTTACCTTCGCAGTCTCCTTCAGGGGCCCGTTGGAGAGAAATTTTGCGATCAGAAAGTAGAGTTCTGAAACCGGGAAAGCGACCATTACACGACCTCGTACATCGGACACTCGCGATATCTGACTCGATTTTGTAACTTTAACACTCACCGGGAACGACGTTGACCTCCTCGTTGGACTCCTCCATTATTCTAGATTTATTACCGAGGGGAAAAACTGCACTTGCACATCACAAACACTGAAAAAATCGAGCAAACATTTCATTTCTATCATTACATTGTTGACGAAAGATAATGCAACCTCCTGTAATAATAGCAAAATGGCGTTAGCTCTGTCGGTCGAGCAGTCGCCAGGGACGGGTCGGTAAAACAGTTCGACCGCGTGATTTCATCGTCCAGTGTAAGATGGCGCTCGCTACAAATTTCAAATGTTTTCTTGTTTATTTTCCTTACGTATCAATATTTTATTTTAGTTCGTCGATAAGCATTTTGTTATGTGATTTTTATAGTGTTTGCCATAAAAATCGTTAATACTAAATAGTTTTGAACAATAGTTCAATAACCTTTTAAAATTATCTAATATGGCAACACATTACAATGTCAGACGTCAAATTTATCTGTCGAGAGGTGATGTCGGTCGAGATCTGAGGCAGCAATGCATCTTTTGCATCGGATTCCGATAAACTACAGGGTTTATGTTAACTAAGTGATGGGTTTTAATGAAAACTTCGTGCACAGTGACGGTGTCTCTAACGAAAAATTATAGTGTAGTATTTGGTGCGTGGTGATAACCTTTGGGGGAGGGGCTTTGGGTACTGCTGGCTGGTCAGACCTGGTCCATGCTGCACTCCAGCATGTGTCTTCTATGATATCCTGGTACATTTACCTTACAGAATGTGAGTATTATATCTTTTTCTCATTTCCCAGACATATCTTTGATGTCTTGCCGTGAAGTGAGTTTTCAATATATTCGCGCGCTCGCAATGTTATTTATAGGTAAACAAAATCAATAAAGGATAGTAGGAGGTCCTATTTATAATTTAACTAGGTCATCCTTCACGTCAATCAATATTTATCATTGATTTATGAGGAGTGGTGAAATAACACAGTTATCATTTAGTTTTTTTAAACATATATCAGCTCCATACATTGTCTTTAACACACTTATACACAGAAAAAAATACGTATTCAATGAATGAAATAAATAAGAAAAATATTTTGTTTATCTACATTATATTATCTTTGTCTATGAGCTGTTATCCATTTTTTGTATACAAAGAGTTCTTACCTTTTTTTTCTCTTTTTATTATTCTGTTGAGTTTGTAAATAATTTTTAAAACAATATTGTACTTTGAAATTTCAGTACAATCTTAGAAAGAAGTCAGATTTTTTTAGAATTACAACATATCAATATTTTATTTTATAAGCACATAATAAAATTAAGATTGTCAAATTGTACTTTACGACTCATCAAATTTCGGATTGCGAATAATAAAGGAGGGTAGAGGGGCATTAGAAAAACATCCCATGTGAAGCTGGGGTTGCTTAAACCTCCCACCTTTTTAAATATATTTTTAAGGTTTTGACGTAACCTTGCTTAAACTTTAATTTTTCATTCTCTCTTGCTCTTATTAAAATCATGCACTTCACCACTGAATTATTTTGTTATCAAATAATTGATTTAAAAGTTTCTTGATAATTTCACACATAATAAAACATCATTTACGATAATAAGTTCTCTGTGGAATAGGTTTTCTTTCTCCTAACATAATTCTAAAATATTGGTATATTAGCAACTGGGACGGACAACCAATATTTGCAGAGTAGTTGGCTAAGCGCAATCAATTTTGACGGTGAAATAAAAAATGAACCTCAAAGATACGAGGCCGCCCTGGACCGCGAGGCCGTGGGCGGTCGCCTGCTTCGCCCACCCCTTCGTGCCTTATATGGGAGTAGCAACTGAGATTTGTTGCCACTGCTGCCCATACACATTTGTAACTAACCCCAGATAACATACTAGTCTTACCTGAGGTTGGCCATAGATCCTCTTGAAGACTATCTCGGATTGCCTTGGGCAGGTATTTCTCCCTGGACATACTAATATTATCGCAACATTTTATTAACTTTTTGAAGTTTGTTGATGTTTCAAATGCTAAACAATAAAATAAAATCTAAATTAACTATGTATTAAATAGAACTCAGTTTGTAAGTGCAAGATTTAAATGAAAGTACATGTGATATGTTATGAGTAAATTAGGCGATTGTCATGTTAATTTTAATGTGATTTGACACTAGAAATTATTGAAAAATCTAGTTTTAATCGAGGTTGTCTCAAAACTTTAAAAAATTCATAAACAAAGGGAGGTTTCTGCATCCCTCACATCACGGGAGAAGTTCCTTTAATACCTCCTACCCTCCTATTCCTTGTAACCCAAAATCCGACAGGTCATAAAGTGGGTTTACCAAAGTCACTTCTTATCTCCGTAAATATTTGATAATAATGTATAAGATATTGTCAAGGGATTTCGGGAAGTCGACAGTCAATCAAAACAAATCTGAGTTTCTCTGTAAGTAAAGATTTATTACTAGATGATCCCCGCGGTTTCACCAGCGTTTGAAAAGTAAATCAATAAACATGTCGCGAGATTAACACGGCAATAAAACAAAATAAATGTATCCCACGGGGACCGCACATTTTCCCGGGACAAAAAGTAGCTTATATGTTATTCCAGACTACTGTCTATGTCTGCACCAAATTTCATCCAGATCTATTCAGCCGTCCATAAGTAATAGAGTAACAAACATACATCCATCCATCCATCCTCACAAACTTTCAGCTTTATAATATTAGTAATATATAACGATTAAAAGCTAAACGGATGTTTTTCCTTTTTGCAGGATAGATGCCCGTATTCGTCGCAGTGTTTATGTGGTGGGAATGAGAGAAGGAGCACAGGAAGACTTTAACTTCCTCTTAGGTCGTTTCCAGGCTTCTAATTTCGCTAACGATCAGCTAGAGATGTTGAGAGGACTTGCTGCTACTAAGGACCCAGTGTTACTAAACAGGTAACTATCGATGAAGAACATAGAACATAGCGTAAATATTTGAAGTTAATATTTCACGCTCATTCAGTCACGGGCTGAGCGCCAATTATTATTTAATTTCATATTTAGAACAGAAGGAAGGAAAATATTTTTTAAAAAATAAATCAAAAATATCTAACCGTTACATTACAATAAAAGGCTAATCAACTATTTTTTTCAGATATCTGGACTTGACTCTCAACAAGATGGTGAGATCACACGACAAGGCTAACTCATTCAACTACGCTCTGTTGGGCAACCAGGAAAATGCCAATTCTATTCTTCAATACGTTAAGAACAATATTGCCAATATTCGAGTCGCGTGAGTATAATAGTTTTATCATTATTTATTTATGTATTTGCACTATGTTGTATTGACTTTTCCAAACTTTACAAGAGATGGCGCTATGTACACGGTTCTGAATCACACTATTGAGCTTTTCTAAACGTCATGTACATAAGACATACGTTTCAAACTGCGAACAGTGAAATACATCGCTCTCCAGGTATGATCTTGTTTTGTAAGAGATCACCAATAGTTTTGACGACCCGGATGGCGCAATGGTTAACACGCCGGACCGCTAATCCGAGGGTCCTGGGTTCGATTCCAAGAGAGGCGGAAATTTGAATGATGAGTTTAAATTTCCGTTCTTGGTCTGGGTGTGTGTCCTTGTCTTGTGTGTTGTCCATGGCACCCACGACACAGGAGATAATCCTACTGTGGGGCTATGAGTGTGAAGCGTTATTTATTTAAAGTATCTATGTTTAAGTATTTTAATGTGTTACAAAAATTAAACGGAAGTATGGTTAACATTACAGCTACGTTGAAGATGCTCCACCGACTCCCGTGCATACTATAATGTCTAACTTAGCTTCCTACTTAGACGAAGCTGGTTTAGTTGAGGTAAGTGTCAATATAAATAATGGGAATAAATATAGATAGAATTAGTTTTGAACTTCTTTAAAAAATAATTAGAGTAAAGAGGCTTAACACAAAAAAGACTAATATTTGACATTGATAGCTCAAAGAGACTATTTGTAAAAAAAAAAAAACATTTGAAGCATTAGAAGCGGAAGGCAAAAAAAAATTTAACATTTCGGTTAAATCAATGTTGAATGATATAAATACATATTATTTTAATCTATATTAAATATATTTTTTCCTGAAATGAAAATGATAAAGTTAATTATATTGATAATTTAAATTTTATTTTTCTTTACAGTATGAAGAATGGCTTAGGAGTACGCAGACAGGCACAGCTCAGTTCAACACGGCTATATCGGCGATTAACTCAGCTCGTTCCAACATTAGATGGGGTACTGATAATGCTGATACTATCATCGCTGCCACACGATCTGGCGCAGCAACAGTTATCGTATCAACAGTGCTATTGGCTATTATGACACTATTTGCCACAACCGCTTAGAAAATAAACATTGACATGTTTTTCATAATAATTGTTTCTTTTTTAACATGTAAAAGGAGGTTTGAACTATTTTGAAAAAGTTCTATAATTAATTTAGCTATAATTACTTCTATCGTCATGCGTGTATAAATATCTTTAATTTGAAATTAATTAAATTATTTATATTATTAAAATGTGACTTAATAATGAAAATAAATAACCTCTATAACTTAATCTTTGATTCGATAATTATATCATTTAAGTAGTTGTTTTATATTTTGATCAATTAATTAGTATATTGTGATTGAGTTTAATATATGCCAAGGATTAATAAAGCTTAGCTTAATTGCTTTCAATGACTTGAGATAACCTTGTTTTTGATTATGCTTATCAAACTTTTAAGAATTTAGTAATAAAACCTCAGATAAATAAAGTAGGTAGATCTATCATTCCTCACAACAAAATGAAGCCATTTTTAAAATGGTCAGGTTATAAAAGTGAAAAGTACTGACAAGAAACTACGCTACATGTAAAATATAAATACATGAATGTTGTGTAGTTTTTTGGCTTCACTCAAATACAGGGCGGTGGGTAATCTACCTATTTTATTTATCTGAGAATAAAACTAAGCGTTTTTTCACCTAATGTATATCATAAGCGTCAATGCATTTTAGATACGTTTGTAATAAATTTGTACATAGATAAAGTGACTTATGAATTAATTCCTCGTATATGTCCACTAAGGTGCTTTTAAAATCGATTACCTTTAGTAATTGGAAACTGTTGATAACTATGACAAAGAAATGATTTCGCAAATAACATAATACGAAGGTAGTAGGACCGCATGTGGTTTGACTTCGGCGGCACCATCGCCATACCTATTTCTAATTTATGTCGGTAGTGTTAAGCTCTGCTGTATTGTAGCTTGAAGGGTGTGGTCAGGGAGACAGACTCAGCCGAGGCGTTCCGACTTAGTTCTCTGGGATAGCCACGCATTTATGGTCAACGTCAGGTAAGACTGTTTTTATCTGGGGTTGATTATAAACGTCCATGAGCAGTAGTAGCTACTTACCATCAGATGGACTGCATGCTCGTTTGCTACTCACTTGTTATAAAAAAGCAGCGAATATTAAGGGATGATTGACTCGAATAGACTACCTATTACTAGCTTCCTACCCACAGCTAGCTTCTTTTAAAAACAAAGTTTTAAAACAAAATGGTATAGCATTAAATATTAATAACATCATGGATATGTCCTTTAATAAGATTTTGACACACAATTGTAAGCACAAATATGCCATCATACCTTTGAAGGTCAAGATGATACTTGTTAACTAGTTCTCGAGATAAATAATAGGTGCAGGACAAATAGTAATTATACCTATCATAGTAGTAGGAAAATATGATGTTGAAAATGCGTCGAAATCAACCAGATAATTAGAATTTCCATCAAATATGTCCAACAATACCGGAAAACCATAAACACGTTGAAAACATCGAATAAGTTTATGACAAAAATCGATCATCGAATTTTGACAAAAATATTATTCAAGGTTTACAATATAATTTATAAGGCAAAGAATTTGTTTATCGTATTAACGTTTTCGGCAATCTATTTATTGCATATTTGATATCAGATAATGATAACATTATCAAGGAAGTTTTTGTTCATATCATTATTCTAATCCCGATAAATAAGTAAATTAATCATTACGCAGATAGTAAATGATAACTCTTTTTGTACAACTAGTACCAATTCTGCAGGAGGGACAAAAAGACAGGTAACTTAATTACATTTTAATATATAAAAATTAATTGTATTATTAATTAATGCGCGTAGTTCTTTTATAAACCACGTAATAAGATGAAGAAAATTAAAGAATATATCGAAATAAATTAGTGAAGTAGGTATGACATATTTGTGAGATCCGATGTAGCATAACTTTAACAGTAAGAAGTCGGTATAGAATTTATGCAAAAGATATAAATATTACTAGTAAAGTACTCGACCTAAAGTTAAAAATATAATAAAAAAGTTAATCGTAAAAATAAACAACATATTTTCATTTTGACGTAGTAAATGTTAAAGTAACTTAGAACAATACTTCTATTTTTTCAAGCACCATGTCCCTTCTGATAAAATTGGTTCTACTGCCGGTGTTGTTGGCCATCGCCAAAGCAGAGTTTCCGTTTGACCTTGACGAGCCCATCGAGCGCAGTAGTGACGTGGGTGATGAGTTCTACCGCCTTCCTGAAGACTTGGATCCTATTAATTACGATGTGGAGATCACTCCATATTTTGAAGCCACCACTAATAGGGAAGCTTTCACTTTTGATGGAATTGTGACTATTACTTTAAGGGTAAGTATAATTTCTATATGTGAATGTATTATTTCGTATAGAATGTGTAATATAATTGAAGTAGAACCTTTGTAGGACCTTAGGTACATGGCCTCTAGACCAATACTGACTAATGACACCAAAGTTAACTATAACTGTTTTCTGATTTGAATGGTCTGGTCCCAGGTTATGCTTTCTTCGGTAAGAACTTGTCTGGTGTTAATTAAAAATCTCCAAGGGTGGTAGTAGGTACTTACCATTTAGTGAACTGCATGTGGGACTCTCTCAGTTATGGGACGTAAAAAGGGTTGCAGCGAACAACATGTGTGTTTCATATTTTAGGGTAAATTGTCATTATGCGCTGATATATGTATGTAAATGAGCCTTTTACAAGCTTAAAATTGTGTCATGTTCTTGTGTTACAGGCAGTAAAAGCAGGGATAACGTCGCTTGTTATCCATGAAAACGTACGAGAGATATTATCCGTAACTCTTACGGATACAGCAGGTGTACCAATCGCACTTGATCCGTTAAATCCTTTTGAAAGGCTGAGACAATTCCAATTTTTGAGGATCAACTTAAGAGATGGAGTTACTTTGATTAATTCACAAGTCTACCGGCTAACTGTGGTTTATTTGGGAAATATTAATGAAACACCGCTGTCAAGAGGAGTCTTTAGAGGAAGTTACACTGACAATAATGGCAAATTGCAGTAAGTTGATACGAATATTTTTATATCAATTCAAGGAATCGAAAAATGTTCACTTATAAAACTGAATTTATTACAAAGGTTATTTAAAATTGGCTATCATTCTATTCATGGGATATATAGTAAGATGTCGAAATTGTGTAACGACCGTATTTTTAAACAGTTATTAAATTTAAAAAAATTACGACCCGCGTGGCGGAACGGTTACCATACCGGTCTGACGCGCAATGGGTCCCGGGTTCGATTCTCGGTCAGACAGACATCT
>DWPV01004465.1:0-13589 GCA_018251915.1 Urbanus proteus proteus
GAACGTCTACGATTAACCCCCCGGCTGTTATTTCCAATTGTTTCATTGTTTCCAATAAGAATCCACAATTTTTTTCTTCTGACCGGCACTTTAGATATAACAAATAATCTGTGCCGTGTGGCCTTGAATACCAATCTCTCTCTTCCTGTGGAGGCTTTGTTCTTTACAAAAGCCCGTAGATGAGCAGCAATATGTCTTCCTATGTAACATCATTATCATAAAACCAGTATGCTATAATATTGTTATGCAGTCCTAACATAGTCCATTCAAAACTTCAAATTGAGTATTTTAAGATTAATTCAATGCACAACTTACCGAACATTATTTTTTGGTTTAGCTTAGGTGAGGTTAAAAAAATTTGGACATGAAATTACTATATTTTTGAATAAACATAAAACTAGGTGACTTCATCTGCTACCTAGATCATCATGATCTAAGCGTACCTGATAGTGCGTATAGATGGGGTTCGGGTAGAGGTGCGGCGAGTGCGGCGAGTGCGTGTCGCGCTCGTGCGGCGCGCGCGGCGACGCGGGCGGCGACAGCGCGGGCGCCACGATGGTGTGCGGCACGTGCGCCGTCACGCCGCGCCGGTTGCGCGCGCGCCACCACTTGCGAGAGTCGTCTAGCACCTGGCCGTGCAAATCAAAATTCATTATTCAAAGTAGTTTTTACGTTTTTTAAAATGTGTAACGTAATACCGTTGCGCAAGGTGTTTTGTTTTTGGATATGTGGCAAAAAATAGCATTATTCACATTATTTTATAGCTTGGTTACTGAACGATGCAACTACATTATCGGTGCAATTACGTTATTCCAAATAATACCCATTGAAATGACAATGATTTTTTTCGAACAGCAATAGTAAGTCTATACTTACCTATGTATGTCATAATTGTTACATGTTAGACTCTTAGAAGAATACATAATGATGTATTGTCATTAATAATAATGAGCGTAGTGCAATAGTGTAGTTAAGAAGTTGTCCAAGTTGTAGGCAATTCTAGGATTAGGTACTCTATATACAGAACGGTAGATCTATCTGTCTGGAGAATGTCCACAGCGACAGTGAGCACTCACTGGACTAGATTCCTTGCTCGATTGCTAGTTCGATCTTATACAAAAACTATAACTAACCTCGAGGTACTCGCCGCGCACGACGGTGAGCTCCTTGTCGTTGTTGGCGGTGCGCGGGTACGTGACGCGCACCACGCGGCCGCCGCGCGCCGCCACGCCGCGCGCCCACGCCTCGCCCAGGTCGTCTGCGGACACACCACACTCACACGCTACACACACATTCCACAACATCAACACAGGACATTTGACAACCTTGACGACACTGACAAATGACCAGGTAAAATTGACAATTTTATTAATGACAATTCTGTTAGTCACGTTAATAATTCTGACATAAACAATATAAACAAAACTGACAAATGTGGAAGATATCAAAAGGTTAGTAATCCTGACAACATTAACAATAATGACGAAACTGACAAACTATCCACGTTAATTTTAGTACAAACAACAATAATAAAAGTGACGAAACATTCTAAAACACAACGTTAATATTATTGACGATACTAAAAACTTGACATAAATGACAAATTTGGTTTAACTGACAATCATTGTTAGCGTTCAAATCAAATACATAGTCAACTTAATTCAAATGACAACAACTATTATATTGCACTCTACCTAATGTTTCATGGAGCCGATTACGATCGTCTGATCGTCTTAGTCATAGAATTATTAATTATATTTAATCCGATTATATTTAAGTTACATCGCAAGGAAATTTACATTAAAGTTTTCTTAAAATTCACAAATTATTATCTCAAAGATCTACGAAGTCTTTTAAACAGCATTTGGCCAGTATATAACATCATGGATGTTACATCTTCTCATTCCGAGAATAGACCCATGCAGTCCGTAGGCCAGAGGAGGTCTGAGGTGGAGTCTGCCTGGTCTTACCGTCATCTCGCTCCGGGCGGTAGGGCGGCTCGCGCTCGGGCGAGGACGCCGCCGAGCCGGAGTCATCCCGTGCCATTGTCCGGGGGTTCCTGCTAACAAGCACTACAGATAGAACCTATCACTGTACATTGGCCACTTTATACAATCCTTTATTTCTAAAGACTTTGTATTCAAATGTTTGCCTGAAAATAAAATTCACAACCACATGAGAATTTTATTTTCAGACACGCGTTTCGACATACTTATGAATTATACTATTTATAGCAAGTTCAAAAACTTAAAATCATTTACGGAAGTCAACTACTTGAAGAGGCACTCATTTTGTATGATAATAATTCCATTTACCTTCCTTAAATGTTTATCTACTAAAGTCTCGAGTGTCCTTTATTGTAGATATGAATACTAAGTTCACCGTTATGCTAACTAATATAATTGCTCTAAAACTACTGAATTACATAAAATGATACACATACAACAGAGACAAGAAGCAGTACCTGGGGAAAGGTGCGTACTGTTCGCCGTAGATGTCAGGCTCGTCACGTTCGTAGCCGTACGGCGCGTCCCGCACGTCACGTTCCCCGCCCTCCGCGTCACGTTCCCGCCCGCCCTCGCGCTCCCGCCCGCCCTCGCGCGCCGACTCCCGCCCCGCCTCGCTGCGACGCGGGGACGGCCTTACACACAGACACAAATAAACATGGCGGACGATACAATAAGCAAGCGAGCGACAAGAAGGTTGTTTCAGTGTAGGGGACAGAACAGAGTAGATGATATAGGCGTGTGATACACTGATAATGAGTTATGTAACTGTGGACAATGCAACGGTGTACAGAATATTTGAGAAACGCATAAACACAAATCGAAAGCTAATACATAAAAGCACGATTTTCTGATTCTTATGTTTAATTGATAACCCGACGAACTAATGGACAATGGAAAATGTAGCGTATTTGGATAAAGAAGTGCTCAACCCACCTGCGCAGAGGCTGGTCATCCACCTGGTAGTCCGGGGACCAGCCGTCCATGAACACGGGCTGGTACGGCGGTATCGTCGTCTTCCATTGTTCCCTGGAACATAACATTACGTAAAAATGAGAAGGGGGTCAAGGGACACATACTTAACAGAGGCGTTTTAACTTAGCTCTTAGTGATAGCAACCCATCTGTGGCTTACTTCAGGTAGGACTCTCATGTTATATGTTATCTGGGCGGCAGTGTCCATGTAACATCAGTTGAACTGTAGACTCGTTTTCAATGATTGTTCATTATTATATAAAAAATGTAAAAATAATTTTAGGTCGCGACCGGATAAGCCGGAAGTGATAAAGGTATCTATGGATTAACATAATTACGAAATTGAACGATAATATTCAACGACTGGCTAAAAATATATTTAAATCCGCTGTATTTGGATAAATAATAACGGTTTTTGGAGATTATAGTATTAAAGGGATTAGCTGTCTGAGATTCCAAGACTGGCATGTTCTATAAATACATATAAACAGCACCGATCCTTTCTATTCGTTTGTAAGCATTGACGTAAATATATTTAAGGCTATATAACATATCTATACTAATATTAAAGACGACTATATGAAAAATGAAAAAAATTAAAGAGTGTTCGGTAATTGAAATTAATTTAACGATTACCTAGGTATGAGCCAGGCGTCTCCCAGCGAATGCCACAGCTCAGTCTCCTTGCTGGTGACGCAGTTAGCGAGCAGGTTGAGCGCGTCTCTCGTCAGCAGCGGCTGCACGACGCGCGCGGGCAAGCGGCCGTCCGCTACGTCCTGCGCCGCGTCCACTATCAGCGCTAGCGGCGTGAACAAGAAGTGGACCAACTCAGGCGCGTTCGGATCGTGTATGTGCGCGCGAAGTCTCGCCAGTAGATTGAACGACAGCTTGAACTTCTGCAGCACGTCAACGAAGTCGCGTTCGGGCGGCGGTCGCGTGCGCAGCGCCAGCATGCCCTCGCCGGCGCCCTGCGCGCCGCGCTTGCCGCCGCCGCGCGAGCGCCGCCGCCGCTCCAGCTCGCGCGACGCCGCCGCCGCGTGCTGCAGCCGCGCGATGAACTTCTCGATGTCGTCGAAGCAGCGGTTGAGGATGGCGATGTCCTGCTCGTACAGCCGCTCGGAGCCGGTGGAGGACGCGTCGTCGCGCTCGCCGCCCGAGCCGCCGCGCTCGCCGCGCTCCGCCCGCTCCGCGCGGTCGCTGCGACCCAGTTGCGCTGACATTTGCTGCAGAAACGACACATAAGGATCACTTTTAAGAAATGAACAGACACATACATGAATTAATGAAGTAAAGTGTAGGACATATAACACTTAAGGACGAGTGGACTATCGATATGTGACGTAGATAGTTTACTAACAACGAGTACGGCGTCCCACTGCCGCCGCGTGTACGTGTGGTACAGTCGCGCCATGTCCGCCGCCGCCGCTGCGCCGCTCACGACTAGCGGCAGTCAAGTGTGCGGAAACTAAACGCTATCTTAGAGATAACGCCGCTGCAGCGTCATCGATAATGCGATTTGTCATTTCAACTCTTAACTTTAAAGCGGCGTTTTGAGTCGATGCAATCAAAAATCTGATCGATTTACTATCAAATAAATCAGATTTTGAAAATAGCGCAGATTATCTAAACTGATGAACGTATTTTGTTTGCTTAAATCTTTATGCAAATTTGTGTACAAATATCGTGCCTGCAACCACATTTATTTTTATTTCTCAGATAAGAGAGGGATATTACCGTGTACTGCGACCGGAATGACGTGGAATCAATTATTGTTTTATTGTTCATTTTATATTGGAGCAGTATGTCTGGACTTATAAAAGCAATCGATTGTTTATAGCCTATCAGGAAGGTGATAAGGCGGATAATTCGATCGCGCGATATCATCGGCGTCCATTCTAGAACCTGTCGTACTCGTAAGTATTCGAAACGAAATAATTTGCTGTAGCTATATTAACGTAACAGGATTTTACTAATTTTAATGTGTCGATACGATTTCACAACTAATTTTACGTTAATAATAGCTTAATGATTACCTTATTATGTTTAGACTTTATTTCCAAAACGAGTTATTATTTTACTAGTTAAGTAAACTAACAGAACAGCGCAGCCTCCTGTGAATGTGCCGTAGTCTATGGAAGTCTGCAAGCTGATGTACTTGCACTAAGTGCCAATTGTTCCATTATATGTAATTTGATCATTCATAATATTCACAGAAATAGCCTTCTTATCATAAACGGATGTGAAAAGAAGTATTTCATGTCCATGTCATTTGGTTTCAAGAGTCTATTTGCTACTTATCTTAGAATAAAGATGGTAGAACTCCATGTAGTTCGACTCCGGCGGCACCACCGCCACACTTATTTCTGCTTTATAGCAGTGTGCACTGCGTTGTTCTGGCCTGAAGGGAGACATACTTATCCGAGGCGTCACAGCTCTGTCCGCAGGGGTAGCAACGCATCAGTAGTTAACCTCAGGTAGGACCGTGATCTTATCTGGGATTGATTACAGATGTCCATGGACGCCAGTGGTCACTTACCATCAAGTGGACTGCATGCCTGTTTGCTACTTCGCTCATATAAAAAAAGAAATACTAGCATAAGTTTATGGTACCTGTCGTCGGGGTCTGTCCATCTCTGTCTCTCGCTCCCTCTCCCTCTCGCGGTCGATCACAAAGTCACGGCCGACCTCGGAGCCGCCGCTGCCGACGCCCCTGCGTAACGCACAATACCGTTATCACTTGCACTCACTACAAAGTTATCAACAAAAGAACTAACGAAACGAAGAACTTAGAATTAATTTAACGAATCTCACACCATGTGTAAGCAGAAACCGGGAGCCCGAATTTGTGTTTTAAATAAAACATAGCACGCGTGTCTTTCGAACCTTCTTTCTTTGCATACTGACCCCACAAAACTAGCCGTATCTTCTGATAAGATTATCTACGCAGAAACAATTTCGAGATGCTTGTCAGTCTTATTGTATTGTTCATCTCTGAGTTACCTTCGATTAGATACGGAAAAACCGTATCAGCACAATGCATGTGAATGGAATTCTATCTACTAATTGCTTTTGCCAATGGTGACGTATTTGATCCGTTAATAGAAATTAGAACTTTAGTGAGGACCTCTCTAAAGTTAGGCAGAAGAAGGGTAAAGGACTTTTGTGGTTCGACTTCAGAGGCGCCAATGCAAAACTTATTTCTGCATTATAACTGCAGTGTTAAACGCTGCTGTGTTCCAGTTTCAAGAATGTAGTATCGGTAACTTACTTATACAAGTCTTCAATCCTCACAGGTAGCAACACATCTGCGGCCGACTTATGACTCTTTCTTGGATTGAATACAGGTCCCCATGGAATGCATTGACTAAGAACCTCCAAGTGGACTGCACGCTCTTTGCCATTTCTATGTTATTAACAAGATTAAACAAGGGTCACACGTATATCGATAAAGCAATCTTACTTAAGCGCGTTAAGTTCCTCCACCAGCGACTGCGCGCCAACATCATGGCATTGGAAGATGTGCAGCTCGCGGCGCGCGGCGGGGGAGCCGCCCTCGGGCGCGCCCACCACGAACGCCAGCACGTTGTTGTACAGCTCCGCCGGCTCCGGCGACGTGAACGCCGTCGGCGAGTGCACCCACGACGCCGGGAAACGCTCCATTATCGACTGGATGGACAGACGCGATTAGAATCATTGATGACAAAATAAAGTAATATTATCTTAAATGTCATTTGGTATTTTTAGGACTACTGGTTATGAATTAAAATCGGAGGTTTAGTAGCGACATTCCGCTACTCAGCAATAGATGTCGCTACTAGTTCTGTGAATCACGGTATCGAAGCATTCTCAACACCTTATCTTACATAGTATAATATAGGTACGGGCTCACAGGGCATCTCCCTTTGCCAAGGTATTTTAATGCACCTAATTGATTGACTTTTAGTATTTGATTATTAACTTGATTCATTAGGTAACTTACCCCCGTTTCGTAATCCATGACTAAAACCCATTGATCTTCTAAACATAGCTGCATCTTTTGGCTCCATATTCCTGGAAAAACAATAATATAAAGAATAATGCAATAAATACCTACAATTCACTTATCAGGATGATCAAGTGTGTACAATCAGGTCATGAGCAGAAAAGTGGTAAAGGAAAGATAAATAGCTAATCGAAAACCTTGTAAATAATAATAATTAACAAACACTAGTAGGCATGTACCTACTCGTAGGTATATCTTCTTATTAATTTGTATGTAAACAAATATGTATTTTTTTTTTCAGCAAATTGGATCTAATAGCTACCCAAAAAGTGGGCAAAACAAGGGCTCGAGCACGTATGCGCGGCGCAGTCCCGCCAACGTGTCGAACTCGGAAACTTAGTTTCTATCAGACAATATGATTGCGCAACTAACCATTAGTCTTTTCGAGCTGCAGCAGCCTGCGCATACCGTCCGCGGGGTACACGATGCCCGTCTCGCGCGTCACCGTGAACGTGGCGAGGTGTTCGAGCACGTACGCGCGGCGCAGTCCCGCCAGCGTGTCGAAGTCGTCCAGCGCGCGCGCCGCCTGCGCCTCGCTGCGCCGCGCGCCGCCTCCGCTGCGCAGCGCCATTGTTAAGCGTTGCAGGACTCCATGATGATGTTGTCAAATATGATGATTTTTTGCGGTTCTGTGGAAGAAATTATTTTATTTTATTTTAACTGTGTTTAGTTATTTGATTGGAATAATCCATAAAGCATAATTATGAATTTGATAAATGAATTTATTGGAAACGGTGTTTTTTGGTGGTGATATGGTTACATTTTTTAAATGTGCGTGAATGGTCAAATCTGAAAATAATTCAAATATAACGAAAAAAAAAACAATCAAAGCCGATTATGATCAAAATATTTCTGCGTTATTCGATTTTTAAAGCTCTGTTTCCCTATCCGGGAATCGAATTATTTTATTTCGCATAAGAACACACCGTATATTATTGTGGCAAAGGTCTACCTTGTTAGTCAAGATTGTGATCATAGCTTCTTCTCATTCTAAAAATACACAGAGCACACTCCTAAATCTAGCCTGTAATTGAAGAGTTGGTATGCCGATTGTTTCGTAATTTGACGGTCAATGGTCTATTTGGACGCGGAAGTATCGCGCAGCAGGTGCGCGTGCGCACGATCGCGATGCGCGCGACAGACGCGGGAGAAACTGCGCGTGCTCTGCCTGCCAATCATATCACCGTTTTTCTCGCTTCCACACTCGCATTCTACATTTCACTATCCCTTTCATACACACCTATTTGGATATTATGTATGATTAATCTTTATTTTCGGATAATAACAATGATATTGTTTACCTGTGTAGGTGTTAATAATATGTGTCCCATCTTCCATAGCGCATAAAAACGTTTAAATAAAAATATTGTTTACTTACGTTATACTAACAAAATGCATTCATATTTATATCATTAGTCATTGTTAACTTCTACACGACATACTGTATCTGTGACACAGAATATGACAGGTAGCTCACGAGCATTCATTATATACGTCGATGGTAATCTAGAAATGTCATCGGGAAAACATTTCTTGTGGCGTGTGAGTGGCAATAAATCGAGCGACTCAGCGGTACATTGCGACTTATGGTGCGATTGGTGCTGGTTTTTGCGATGCGTAAGTATTCTTTGATAATTTTATATATGCAAATGTCAAAGAAAGTAAATGAATACATACAGCTATAGGCTGATTTTGACAAAATTTTCATACAAAAGCTATTATCTCGCTTCATCCTAATCACCATCTCGGGTTAATTGACGTCTAAACAAACTGCATAGTTTATATTTTTCTTCTCGTAAAAGATTTTTATTTGCCCAAAATCCTGCTCTAGCTATGATAATAATCACTGTCGGTTTCTTAAAATACGGCTATGTAATGTAGCGTTTATTTCTGAACGATGTTAGATCCCAAGTTCAAATATTAAATAGAATGATTCCCTAAAATACACGAATAAATCAAATTATAAAGAAAAGAAAAATATTAAAACCGACAATCTGTGAATGCTGTAGTCAAAATAAACACACTTCATTACATTCAATTGAATTCAAAGATTACGTTTTAATACGCCTTAATCCAGTATGAATCAGCTATCACCTGTGCGTTGGCGTTTACTGAATCAACTGATGAGTGTATCTATACATTACATTCGTGGGATTCGTTAACTTTACACGCGAAAGCTCATTAAGCCCCCCCCCCTCCTCCCCCCCTCCCCCTCGTTCGGGGTTTCCCGAGCCATGACTGTCCAATTTCCATATTGTAAGCGTAAACGTTCACTTTTATATCTCGTCTCGCGTGGTTTTATCATCGTCAGATTGATATGGTTATTAACGAGACGGAGTTAAACCTGCTTCTGACCATTTTTTTCATTATGTTTTACCTTGCACACGTTTGTTACCTACTACATAACATCAAAATGATGTATCGCAATTGTAATGTATAATTACTTATAGATGAACTCAAAGGAACAACGTAGGTGAGTTAGGTACCTACCAATTTATTTTTAACTTAACAATGCAATGAAAACATTCAATGTTTTTAATAATCATATTTTGTAAAATTTATTCAAAAGTAGGTACTGATATTATGCGGTAGTGTAGCCGTTCAGATATTCATCGCCATCGATATAGATCAAATCATCGATACATATCAGATCAGTAGGTAAATCTAGATAGTATTATCTTTGATATATAATTATGTATAATATTATAGCACATTACGCGGCCTAAGCCCCGAGCGAGCGGAGGCCCGCGCGTCGGCAAATAAGTGATTTAGCGTTGAGCCGCAAGCTGGCCTCCGCCGAGCCTACGGAGCGCATTCCGCGCCGCGCGCCCAATAACATAACACATCATTATGAATATTATCTGTCTCTGACTCGATACTACAACGCTTACTATTTTATGTCGTATTTCGACCATAAAAAGGTCATATTTGCATGTATGTTTAAGCATGTAGCACACTTGTATAGGGAAAATGAATAGAGATGTCGATGAAATATCGATAAAAGATAATATAGAAAAAAAATTAGCTTACCGATACATCGACATAATATTTGAAACTTGAAAGCTTTAATAGAATATTCATTTTGAAGCACCTTATTCCTTCAGGAACTTTCAGAGGGTATAAATATTAAGGGAATTCATTTAAACCTACTTATTTGTTTTAAATATAGTTCTTTCAGTACTTCGATATAGACATTACAATTATGTTATATCTTATGAGCATGGATCGTTACTAATGAAAATATCGATATCTTGAGGTCGATATATCGTTGCATCTATGTCTCTGTGGGCGACTGCAACCTCGTCACGTGTGGGAGTGCTAATGAATCACTCGTTGCGATTCTCACGTACTCTTTAATTATTTGCAATGAGCACCTACTTTCAACCTTACAACAGTCGTCATACGGTTCGACTCGTATAGTCTTGTCTGGCAGAAGATCCATTGTCCTTCACGTTACCATGTAAGTAACTCATCACGAAGTATGGAGGTTAAATCGTTATTACTTCACGTCTACGTCGTGTGGTAGTGAGCAGGTAGGTAACAACCTACTTACTACCACACGACATACCGACACCGTGTTCCCAATTGCATTTTATCATTTTAAATGTGGTGGTGTGGTTGGACTAAGGTTCACCTATATTTTATTTTATTTTTTGTCAGCGGATTATGTTTTTTTCTGGGCTCAATAGTGTAGTCAGATACAGAAACACATCTGTAAATGTCTTCTTTTTTCTATTCTATTTAAACCTGCGTTCATTTATTACAATAACAACCACACCAGATGACTATCTTCTTGCCTAAATTTTGTACTCTTTCTGTCTAGACATGATCATCCTTCGAGGACCCTCCTGTATCTGATTATCCTTCATTATTAACCCACTAATATTTTCAATACAAATCATATCATATAAATTTTGTATAAATTACTCAGTTATACACGTACTTGAAATCAGTTCGCTTTCATCCGGCTGTTATCAGCTGATAACGCGGTGACGCCAGCCACGTTTGTAATCACCGTTATGTATTGCGTGAGTCATTACTACAATATTGACTTACTGGTACACAGTAGATTCCCGTTTAACTACTATTTTGGGAATTCGGGAAACATGTGCGTGATCGCGCGTTGATGTCTTTTCTAGGGATAGTCCCGTGCGTAGAGAAGAGTAATATTATCAATTGACAAATAATAGGACAATTACGACAAGCAGGTTTAGGTTTTTTAATAATAATAGTATCTAAAGAACATGCAGTTCATCCGGTGGTATTTGGCAACTTCAAATTAGATATCTGAAGTCGGCCACGGCTACTTTGCTACACCTGAGGACTCAGTTGGAATGTCTCAAATAAGTATCTCTTTCTTATCATTCTCTTCAAACCAAAATACACATGCGCTTAACACATTTTTGGTAGAAACAGGTGTGGCGATGGTGCCGCCGTAATCGAAGTAAAAAGGGTATACCACTTCAGAATGATTTAAGTATAAGTTATTTGATGAAGAATTATGAGATAAACATTACGACTCATTTTAACAGATTACAACTAACGTAGGTGTTGAAATATTACACAGATTAGCGAACTGATAACAGTCTGTGGTATGCAGTGGCTCCAGCTACGCGCCTTTCATTAGCTTAGTCAATTATTCACAATTCATATTTATAATTTCTCTATGGAAATTATATAAAATTTACGTAAATACAATATATTGCACCTACGGTAATTTTACACGTGGATACAAAAAATGATTTAAATTATCTTTTAATAAAATTAATATTACAAAGAAAAAAAAAACAAACCGATAGAACGTCACATATTTGTAGCAGTTATTACCTTAGAAACCATACGTATAAATATTTATTATCAAAATTTATTTTCATTAAACCTGTTATTGAAGATTTTAGATCCTTATTAATGAAGATATCGTCAAATATTTTAAAGTGATTAGATAGATTTATTATTGCGTGATACAGATAAAACATGTTTATCATCAAATCGGGTCGAAAATAAATGTTACAAAAAACATTATTATTGCTAAAATATTTTTCCATCCATTAATCAATCAGTCTTTCGAAGTCTTATAATGACTTTGGCGTCCACTGCTGAGGGATCTTTCAATAGTCTCTGCGCCTGGCATGTGTTGGTGACCGCAATTGAAGTTGATGGTATACAAGAAGACGCTGCTACACATCCCCTGAAGCTTGTTCCCTTCTTCGATATTCATGGGAAGAGAGGGTATAGTGCGATTCAAAACCAAAATCGCATAGCACAAAAATTAATAGTTAAATGTAACACGAGTTCTCATTTTCTGAATTGTACTAAATAAAACTTTATAAAATGCAAATGATATGTACAGGATGCACGCTCATGTTTGTATTTATGAAATAATTTATAACGATAAGGTTAATGTCATGTACAAAGTATTAATGAAACCGGAACATAAATTGATCAAGCATTTGGTCAGCGCTTGCACTTTTTGTGGACTTGTTTTACAAATATCGAAATTCCAAACTTGAAACTTGTTTTATCAAAATAAAATATAACCTATACGACTCAAGGTCAGGTCATCGTTTGATTAAATATATTTTATTACACGTACAATAAACTAGCTTATCTTACCTGTTTGTAATGTTAATCGTAAATTTCTATTTTGGTCACTTCGCTTTCATTCGACCTATGCAACATCCCTTGTCACGGTCACGTCCGGGTAGAAAAGAAAAGAGTCAACATATCTGTATGTGTAAAGCACTCGAAGCCACTTCCTTGAAGTCCCATTACTATTCACTGTGAAGACGTACGTGGGAAACGCCGGCGACTGCGCTTGAGCATGGATATGCTGATTACATGATAAGCAAATGATTAGCTTGTGAGAGCATTGTTGCGGCGTGACTCATGAGCCGTGACTCGCGGGCTGTTGGGAACATCGTTAGATACCTACTCCATGTTGACAAGATCACACGGTAGCTATTGAATAATTTCAAGTTAAAGCAAGAGAATGACCGAAATTTTCTTAGAAAAAGTTTACTTTTTAAGCTGTAACTTTTTAAACTTTTAACATGTTTAGTGGACTGTGACCTGTTATCAAGCCTAGATAGGATAAGAATCTTATCTGAGCTTTATCTTTAACATAATTATGTATTTTGTATAGTTTTCCTCCACAACGAAATTTTGAAGCAGTTTTAGGTTTTAACTTTTAACAAAGTTTAATACGAATCAATTGTATATACCTAAATGAGATTTGAATGGCCAGTAAGATATTTCAGTATAACGCCGCATACCTGGCCAGGCGGCGAGTAGCTGCGAGTGTTGGCGCGGTCGCCGGCGGCGCGCCGCAAGGTCGCGGCTGTACACCGGTGTAGATGTAGATCCACTCCACTCAATGGAATTTCAATACGTAGAATGTAGTACGACTACGAACCGAATAACAAATAGTTGGTATCACGTGTACTTGTTGTGAGCCAAATTTGTATTAAAACATTTGAATCATTTAAATGTTTATATTTACAATAATAAACAAATAAACTATGATCTTAAAAATATTTACACAGCTTAAAAAAAAGAAACAAATATAAA
>DWPV01004466.1:0-13588 GCA_018251915.1 Urbanus proteus proteus
ACAAGCAAATGTTATAAAACCTTAGCAGTTTTCCAAATCTTGATCAAAGCAGTTATTTCGGATTGACGTACAGAATGTATATAGGTACCTATTACGCTATATAGGTATATTGTACATTGATTGTATCAATGTACATTTGTTTTAAGATTCATGCGAACAGACATACGTTTTATTTCGTTAAATTAAGCAGAAATACATATCGACGCTGATTTCACTTACGAGTATTTAGATATACCGAGTATCAGAGCATTTTTACTTCCCTAATATTCTTATCCATATTGATTAATAACTATATTCATTATTAAGAAATTATAACAGATATTCGATATTAAGAAATAGGAAATGTTACAACTAATATGTTTTTAAAAGGAAATGCCTCTTATTCTTGGTAACATTATTTATACGACTTTGTAGTACTCCGTTTAATAATTTAGAAGCGTCAAGACATTTACAATGAGTTATTGGAAATATTTTATACGCGGAAATTGTTTCGCCCTTATTATTCAAAGACGACAATGAAAAAGCAAATTCGATTTAATACTCAGCTGATCTAATCATTATAATGGCGTATATACCATAATATGAAATTGTGGGACCATTTCAATGTAAATGAGGTTTATTCATTATTCAACAGTTCGGCATCCAGTTTCTGCTGTCTAGACAACGAACGAAGTCTAAGATAAACGTTAAATATTGATCTTATCAAAATTAATAATTATATGCTTCCTTTCGATAACAGAGATAGAACAGTAACTTAACGTAATTTTATGTTTGTTAAGATTTATGCTGCTTAAATTACGTATCTAAACATTATGGTAAAATTCCTAATTCTATATTTGCCAATTTAATTGTAGTGCGAAGTAATTTCTTAGAATTACACGACGTCTTTGGGTTATTAATTTTTGTTTGCTACGGTAGATTCTTTCGTAGCTAACGCGTAGCCTGCTTCCGGCAAGATGCTACGAAGCTGCTACGAGCTTTGTCTACGTTGACTTTCAATGAAAGATAATATACCGCGGCTTACGGCTAATACCCTGGAATCTCCACTCTATAGAAATTACAAAGTTAAAGTAACATCTTATTTCTAATCTTAATGTTTCGTATTATAAAGTTTTGATAATAAGCGGGAGCGTTGATTACTTTCATAATGCTTTGTACAATTATTTTAGTTCAAGTCAAAGAGTAATTTAAGTTTATGATTAAGTTCAGAAGTAAACATTTATTTTGTCGTTGATTATATTAATTTTGTATATTTTTAATTGCATTTTTTTTCATTAGATATGGTCGTTAAAGCGAAATTTTGAGCCCAAGCTCATTTCGGTTATATTTTTGACAGAGACGCCTCGTAAAACAGGAGCGTCGACCGATTACATAATTGATTAACTAATTTCACTACACGAATAGTGACGCTCTTGTCACCGGGCACGTGGTTCAATTAGTAGTTTAAGTCACTTCACAACACAGTCACATGGGCGCGTAGTTTTGTTTACCACGTTGCATCGGGAGGGGGTACCTATGTGAGTGATAGGGGTTGGGAGGCGGTGGCGGTTTGACCGCGCGGCCGCCTGATCTGCGTGGTCGTGAACCGCATTGAACGCTAGACGCGGCCGGCCGGGCTGCTGTCGCCCGCTGCACTGAGCGTGTGCGCGCGCCGGCCGCCGAACGCTCGATATCCGCGCCGCGCCCCACATTACCACCTGTACGCTCCGTCACAACACCGCGCCGCGGATTTGTCAACGACATACACGTAGTAAACACTAACTATTTGTCAGTCTCATTAACAGACAGAAAAAACAATCAAATCCGCAAGTTACATCCGTAAATTCGTGACCTACATCGACTTAAAATAGCTCCTAAACCGGATAGACGCTACTCGAGAGGCTCCAACTTTATAAGCTCTGATTTGTCGCTTCTCCCCATTCTGACCGCTCCGACTTTAAGGACCAGAAATTACTTCTGCAAACATTCCCTGGCCGAAATTCTTGGATATCCGTTAAGATAAAGCGTTACATAAAACAAGTACGTTCTGTGCCAGTTTCATGGATGCTTATTACGATCATCCGGAGGCTACGCGGTAGTTACAATCTCACACGCAGTCACCATAAATTTAATTTATTTCTCGCGTATATGTTAAACAAATTTGATTGTTATTTTGCAACAATAACCTCTTGCGTTTATTGATATTTTTCGATACGATAGCCATTACATTCATTCATGTCATTTCGAACTCGTTTCACGTCGAACCACCATTTCTGTGTAATGTTCTCTTTTATTATTATACGCCAAATAGTCATATAGACCCCAAACCCCGCTCTGAGTTTATCGGCCGCACAAATTAATAAACCGAATCTTTTCGCAGCCGTAAATTGAAAAGCATTTATTTTATTTGATGTTTTTCTAAAATTGTAATAAAGTATAATAAGCCATAAGTACGAAAACAATTTGTTTGCTATGCATCAAACATACCTTTAAGAATTATAGCAGTTTTGTAAAATAGTACCAGTTTGTACTTCATTTTGGTTTAATTGCAAGTAAGGTGTATAAAACATATATACACACGTAGATGAGGAACTTGGTCCTCCGGGAGCTACATATCTGATAGGCTTCGGATAGGAATCGTGACCTATTTGGAATCAATACATTACCGGTTAGCATGGGCAGCAATAACCAACTAACCTCATATAAAATGTATGCCTACTTGCTACTTTTATAACAGTAATATCCGATATTCAATTCGATCTTCCCGGATCTTACCAAGTTATAAAAGTCCTAAAGTGTAATAAAAGGATCCTTATAAAATAACTTCAGCTTTATCTATCTTCATAGCATTCCATCCTGACTCCCCGAGGCAGTGTGAGCTTTAATTCTTTTCCCTTCAGATAATATACACGAGGATTATATTTGAAGTATTTGTTTATTCGAGGTGTATGTTTGAGGTTAATAAATATTCGCTTTCAATAATTTAAATTCTCAATATTTCAGTACAAATTAAATTCGGTTCACCGGAATATCGTGCTTAACTTTTAACGAGTGAAATAACAGAGTATTATACACGATTATTTTTGCCATTACAAAATTATTCCAACTATTTACATGCCACTTTCATTACGTATACTATTTTTGAAATAGTAATTGGAGTGTAATTGGATCCTACGTGTATTTAAAAATAACTGGAGACAATAAATAGTACATTACGATACGGATGATCTAAGTTGCCTATTACTGCACGGTGTGAAGTTAGCGCCCGAGCGAAGCGAGGGTGCTAAACGCCGTGCATAGGCAACTTAGGTCACTAGTATCGTATTTTATTTTATATTACGCGTGACATAAATCCGCTCGCACGCCGATCGCAGGTGTGCGTAAAGTGCGGGCTTAGGTCATAATGTGATACAAAATATATTACTGTCTTACCAACCCGACAAAAGGTAAGAAATATAGACAAAATTATATTTTTTATCCATTTTTTTCTGTAATAAATGATTTTCTTCACGATACATTGCTACTCGAACATTTAATAATACATACGAAGCTACGAAAAACTCATTACCGCATGCCTCATTTGAACTCGCGTGACAAGGGTACTACTTGTGCATTAAGGCTTTTACGGTCCCAATAATGCAATGTGTGTGGTTAGCCTTTACATTTTTAGGTTAATAATAAACTTGTTTAATTATTCATTAACATTCTTTGTCGTTATTACGGTCATAACTTTATCAACTTTTTGTATGTGTGTGAAAAACTTACGTAAAGTGGTCTAAGTTATTCCCTTAAAACTAGCTATTTATAGAAGTTACGTCTAGTAAGTGAAGAATACTTTTCTTTAGTAGAAATAGTCAGTCATACTGGTTTATCCAAAGAAAAACACAGTTTCCTGTATGTTTTTCTCGGGGCTGCTATTTTAAATAAGATCTCACACTAAATTCAAAAGTACTTTGTCATAATATAATACTTTTGAACAGTACGCGACCAAGTTTTCAATGTATACAATAAGATATTTAAATAATATGAATTTAACATAGAAACTTTAGAGTTTGGAATAATTATAATAAAGTAACATTTTTCTTATATTGCCAATACTAAATACTCATAATCTTCGAAGGCTCATAATAACCATAGTATACAAGTAATCTCTGAAGGGAAACTGTTATTACGTATCAACTTCGGTAGAACTTTTTCCCTCTTGTTTGTGAACGCGAAATTGAGTCGATACGAGATTAATGATGAGGTCCGCGACCCACTTTCCATGAGTCAAAAGCAATGAATGAGCTCGAAGTACTAAAGAATCATCCGTATATACTCTGCTAGTTGGAACTAATTACTACATTTTTGTCACTTTAGAAGGCAAAAAATTACTACTTTGATTCACAGTTTTAAAGTATAGGAAGGTACTAATTTTTCAAATGTTTGTCACAGTAACAAAATTCGCTAATAAAATATTAATCAAATACGATAAAAAATTGTTACGCCTTATCTATACATACAAATAAATAAAATTGAAGTGTCTATTTGCGATTTCAAAATAATATTTTTTTAATCATTGGATATGAAAGTATACACGATACATATAACGAAAATGCAATTATTATTTTTTTGTCTGTCTTGCTGTCTGTCTGTTTGGCTAAGCTAATCTTCTAAACGGCTGGATCGATTTTGACAGTACTTTCGCTGGAAGATAGTTAAAGGTCTAAGACGTAACATAGGCAACTTAAATTTTTGAAAAATCCATTAGTTCTCTACACGCGCCGTCGCGGGATAACATTAATTTATATTTTAAATATGTAATCTTTTTTTACTTTTTAAACACGAGTAAAACCGCGGGGATCAGCTAGTTTTGTAAATAAAACACAATTATTTTCTGTGTCCTTTATTTAGCGTCTTATATTACAAGAATTTTAGGCAGTGTTAAGCCTTTAGACCTTTGTTCGGCTTAACTACCTATCTGTAAGTAAACAAAGTTTCAGCTACAAATTCTCCACTAATTAAAATATGAGCAACTCGTAGAAACTTTGTAGCTCCATTAAGGCATTCGTGGACTTAGAACAATCCAGATAATAACCGAGTTTATTGGTCGTTAAGATGATAATAAACGAAAATATCAATATTAAAAGCGTAGCTAGGAAAGTATCCCAGATATTTCTTAATAAATGTGTCAATTAACATCATTATTTTTTTTCTAAGTCTTTTTAATTTTTAATGATATTTAATCCCTAAATCTTATGATACTTATACTTATTTGAGGCGTTCCAACTAAGTCCTCAGGGGTAGCAACGGATCTGTAGCTAACCACAGATCGGACTGTGATGTTATCTGGGGTTGATTACAGATACTCATGGGCGACAGTGGCCAATTACAATCAAGTGAGTTGCATGCGCATTTGTTACTTTCACTATATAAAAAATACTTACGGTCCATCCAAGTAGGAGTAAAATTTTCAGGTCGAAACGATTATTTATATTGTCTGCAATTATGTCTCACTATGGTTAGGTAATCTACTAATTGAGGATGATCATGCGAACACTCCATCACAGTGTAGTCCCTTGCGAATTAATACACCACGCATGTAATAAGAGTTACTGATCATCCAATTATACGTATGGGTATTAATTTACGCTGATGTCTGTCAAAGGTCAGACGGCGACAAAAGGGTCTATCCTTTTGTATTAAAATATTTTAGTTAATTGCGTACATAGTTCACGCAAGTGCTTATATTAAATTGACATGAAATTAAGAAAATTAAACATACAAAGAGTGGGTTCATTTTTTATACGTATTTTTTTGGTGTACTAAAAATGTCTTAACCCGACTGCGTCACAAGGAGGGTAATGTTTTTTCAGCGTATGTATGAATGTATGTCAATTTTTTGGCACGCCCTACAGCCCAAAACTCTCAATTTCTACCAAATCACAAGTTTGTTAACGTTTAGTATTGTGCTAATAAACTTTATTTGAAATATATTTATTATTAGTATTGAAAACTAGGGAACAATATTTATAAATCCTGACATTAGGTACTGTCCTCCTATATTCTAGAATCAAAGCTTTAGCGATCAAATAGCTCTGCTAAATCGGGCAGTATCTATAAATTCAGGTTAATAGTTATTCTCGTTCAGTAAAATCCTGATGTCGGAATTGAACGTTAAGGATTATCTACGTAAAGCTTACGTTTTGGTTAAAATAAACCTAGTATTAAGAACCGGTGATGGACACATAACATGGTAGAATCCTTAGTTTGCCTTTAGATATAATGGGGAGTACTTCTAACACGAGAGTTTAGCACTGCTGTATTCTAGTTTAAATGCCCTAGTGATGAAAAGGTGTTCCTACTTAGTATATACTAAGTAACAATGTAAATATCTAAAGTCGGCTTCAGTAGGACTCTAATCCTATCTTGAGATGATTATATGGATATATGTGGGCGTTAGGGATTATCTACCTTCACATGAACTGCCTGCTTCTATGCTATTCCAATTTCACAGAAATTATAATCCGCAAAAAGACGTAGGCGGGTCAAGTTATATCAAGTTATATGCGGCAAGGTGACTTTCAGCCTTGGTTCGTTTGCTTTAAGACGAGGTTGGTGCATCTTGATTCTCTTAAGATCTAGTTAGCCAGCGCGTAACTAGATTAAAGGCCAACAAGAGAGACTGGGAACTAACGTGCTCCAAGGCGTTATGCAATTGCGAATCTCTGTGATTTCTGTCGTAGCACTCGGTTTAAATGATTGGGTGGGATCAATAGTGAAAATATTTTGTTATCCTTAAGAGTTTTTATATTTAAAGTTTCGCATATACGTAGGTATTATAAGTCTTAACGTATACAAATAAAATAGCTACTTTAAAAAATAAATCTTAATAAATAAGTCACGAGAATTCAATAATTGGATTGAAATAATTTTATAAGATAGATATAAAAATCCGTTAAAACATTTTTTGTACTTTACAATAAAATGTTATAGCAATATTCTTAATTTAGCTTCTTAACTTATAATTATATCTTTATTAATGGTGACATTAAAACAATCGAACCTATAGGTAGATATCACTAAAAGAGCTACAACGTAGTTATTCAAAATCTATTTTTACGATTGAGATATAACACCGAT
The DNA here is from genome assembly GCA_018251915.1 of Urbanus proteus proteus. Classification (NCBI taxonomy): domain Eukaryota; kingdom Metazoa; phylum Arthropoda; class Insecta; order Lepidoptera; family Hesperiidae; genus Urbanus; species Urbanus proteus. The sequence goes on from DWPV01004466.1 coordinate 7,102, forward strand.
TGGCAGTTATATCACATCGGAAGACATTATGTAACTGCGAATGGAGTCCCAGTAGAATACTGCTCGCCCAGTGAACCAATTACTTTGCGATTTAAAAAACATCAAAGAGTGATTTCATCGACGTAGTAACTGCCACCTACATTTGTAAGGTGTAAGAGGAGTCTTATCTTAGTTTATTTTTGAGCAGCAATGCTACTAAAAACTACATACAGTCTATGAAAATATATATGTTGAAGATGACATAGGAAATGAACCAAGAAATTTATTTACAGATTAAGCTGTCTGTCCCAGCTGTTATCATTGGATAGCACTCGTTAAACCTCGTTGGAGGCCTTGGAGGAGGACACGGGTTGGCCACTAACACGTATCCCCTCCGTATGCTAAAAGCCTCTCTCAGTTATGGGAGAAGACCCGTGCCCAGCAGTGGGACTTAAAAAGGGTTGCAGCGAAAAGATAAGAAAACACACATATTAGCAAATAAAAAAATAAATAATGAAACTCTTTTATACGATGGTCGTTTATATTTCAATAAAGCTTATTATAAAGAGGTTATAAAAGTTGAACATAAGTGAATCAAATATTTTGTACGACGTGGAAAGTTTGCTCAAAGTTCACACCCGTGGAAGTAGAGGAAATTTTTAATACTCAACCATGACGAGACCGGAGGCGGCCGTATCCGCGATTTTCCATCTAAAGAATAATTTCTGTTGAAAACTCATCGCTATTCGAGTACAAAATTGTTCAAAACTATTCTACCTTGCACTTTATTCCTAGCTTCCACTTTCTCCTTAAGAATTTTTATTATATCCAGACGACCTCAAAATTTTACGGATTACAAAATGTTACTGTTTTTGGAGTGGAGCAAGACAATACTTCATTTGTAAGACACCTTCAATTTGTGGAACGGTGAAATTTTATGACATCTTCGTTGACCTAGATTTGAAAATAAACATTTATATCACTTTAACAAAAACCTTCGAAATGTTTTTGTAAAATCTTCGAAATGTTTTTGTAAAAGTGAATGTACGTGAAGTGAATATACGTAATATTAACCTGGTATACTTTTGTTGTAATAAAATTCTACTCCTCATATTTTTGAGCTTGTAGAGTTACTTGAAAGATATTTTAGCTATAGTTGGATCTGAATATGTTTCCAATTTATACATTCATGGATTTACAGTCTCAATTTTTTGAGGCACCGCGATTCTATTATTTTAAACTAGCTTTTGCTCGCGGCTTCGCACGCTGCAAATTATATATAATTACTCTTGGATCACTCTATCTATTTAAAAAAACCGCATCAAAATCCGTTGCGTAGTTTTAAAGATCTGTATGCTTAGATCTTTAAAACTACTAGTGACTTTGTATTATACTATGTAGTGATAGTGACGAGCAACTGTGTTTTTATGAATTTATAAATTAATAGTAGGTAGTAGTAATACTGCTAATTTCAAGTACTAGATTAATATATGAACAAAAAGTATTTCAACTAGGTCTGTTTAGTTTTAATGAGATTGTAATGCTACATGTTGGAATAAACTCTCGGCTAGACTCCTACCACTGTATATTGTACACTGTATTAAATTTATGGCTCCCTCGGGGCATGATCCTTCAGGCATGTGTAATCTAGGCTTTATACCCATAAGCAAACAGACAGCTTATTGCGATCGACCGCGTAGTTACATAAAATAAGTAAATTTTATGTATGTGCTATATTTAGTTTTATTTTTTCATTCTCTATAGAAATTATAATCAATGAATACAGTATTAATAAGTAATACAGTCTATACGAAGACAACAGTCAAACACATTTGATACAAATAAATAAATAACGCTTTCTACGCTCATATCCCCACACTAGGATTTTCTCCTGTGACGTGGGTGCCATAGACACACAAACATCCAAACCCAGAACAGATACATAAGTCTAAATCGGGGTATATAATATACAAATATCATTTAGATATTTGTCTAGCCGGGGATTGAACCCGGAACCCATTACGTCTCAGACCGGAATGTTGTACTTTCCGCCACATGGATATAAGATACATACCTACAGTATAAGTAAAAAAATAGGAAATATAATATACTCTATTGTGAGTTATGGTATGTCTGTGGCTATGGTCCATACTGAACTTTTACGTTGTAGTTTTATTATTCCCACATGGCCACATCCTTTGGCATTCGTAATCAGTGGTTACGACAGTAAGTAAACTGGACGAGTTACCGATTTAATCGTTAAGAAGTGATATAACTTTCTTCATCGAAAGAACCAAAATGTACCGAAGTGAATATTGTATATTTTCAGGGTTACTCAAACCTATAGTCGCGTGAACATAAACATTAAAAAAATGATAGTTACAACTCGTCAAGAACTATTAAACAAAAAGAAGAACCCAGTAATAATCAGTAGCGAAGATGAACTGAACTGTTTTGTAGTTGGACATTTTTAAACAGATTTTGAAAACCTAAACTTAAAATCAAATTTTACATCAGAATTTATAACCGTCCATTTATATTCCAAAACAATCTTATACGTATATCAGGTGAAATTTACGACATGCCCTTACCCTTACATTGTAATGACTAAATAGCTATCCGTATCTATTGTCTAATTTACAACTAGTATACCTATTGTTAGATCACGTCGCAATAAATACCAATACCCTATCGGTTTGTTTGCTATAACTATATTTCCTACTCTAACTCCAATTGGTACTCCCGTTCCACCGTTTCACCGTTCCACCGTTTAAGTATATTTTTTTATATGATTGAAGTAACAAACGAGCTTGCAGTCCACCTGATGGTAAGTGGCCACTGCCTCCCATGGACATCTGTAATCAACCCCATGTAAGATCACAGTCCTACCTGAGATTGATCACAGATGCGTTGCTACCCCTGAGGAATGAGTTGGAATGCCTCTGATACGTATGTCTCTCTAACCACATCCTTCAAACCAGAACACAGCAGCGCTACACTGCTGTTATAAGACAGAAATAGGTGTGGGGGTGGTGCCGCTGCAGTCAAACCATAATGGGCCCTACCGCCTTCAATTCAATTTGTGAAAAGCGTTGTACAGGAAAATAAGTCTTCTCTTCATAATACAAGTATATCGAATAGAAATATCAGAATTTTGCTTCTACTCTTGTATGTCTCGCAATGGTATACAAGATAAGAAGAGATCTTTAAATCTCAGTGACCGTATGTATTCACAGTACTACAACGCAATCGAAACGATGAAATAAGCACTTACCATCAAACAGATTGCACGGTCGCTTACTAATTCAATCAAATGAAAAAATAAGTACCCAATCATAGTATTCATTGCTTGAGGAGTAAAAAATAAAGTATCCGCAATAAGTAATACCAATTTGTGGCAGAACTCGGCGCGTCCCACAGGGAAAACCCCACTGATACAGTTGTTCATTTATTGCTAGAACATGAACGGGAGGAGAGGAAATTTGTTTTATGACCTAGTGTTCATGAAAATATTGTGTTAAGGATGAAATTGACAAAATACATTTTAATTTTCTTTAATTTTGTTTCTTTATTGTAATACTAGCTTTTTCCGTGGCTTCGCATACTTCTCTACTATATAATGGATGTTATTATGCGTATAAACCTTCCTTTTGAATCACGCTATCTATAAAAAACCGTGGCAAGACGGATATCATACCGGTTTGACAAGTAATGAGTCCCGGCTTCTATGCCTAGCCAAACAAATGACAGAGTCTATTTAATTGTAAATGGTTACTGCTGCCAATTTACATTTGTAAGTCATTCGTGGATGGTCGTCACTTCTTCATGCTAAATGTTAGCAAAAGTCTTCTATTTTGTCAGATACAAGGTTCTACGATAGAAACTGTCATTTATATCTAGAAATTAATTACGTTAAAACAACTAGCTTCGCAAAACACTGCACTCTTTCAAAGTTTATAGTAACAACTAGTATAATAAACGTCATGATATATTTACGAGTACATCCTAATTTATTACGTGGATTTCCGCGAAGTAATGGCTAACTCCAAGTTAAATACAGGTATAATAAGCGAAGTGGTTTTAGGTTTAAAATAACTTGGTTTTCATATTAATATATTAGACATACAGACATGTATTATCTGCTTTCTTTATTTTGATTTGCATTTAATTGTGTTTTTTTAACAATAAATAAGTGCACATATTATAAAAGAAAATATCAAAACATAATTTATATGAAGATGTATATCTGACGACTCGCGTTGCGGCCGGATTAAGATACTAATTTGATGCGCAAAGGGCTCCGGGTTTGATTCCCGGCCAGACAGACATCTGAATGATGAATTTACATTTCTGTTCTGGGTCTGGATGTTTGTGTGTCCACGCCAACCACGACGTAGGAGAAAATATTTGTGTGGGGCTACGAGTATAGAAAGCAACTTTATATATGTATAATTGAAAGCAACTTCATATATGTGCAAAGCTTACTTATACTATATTGTAGATTGGGAGAATAGAGTCATAACAAGAAGTGGCTGCATAGAAACTACGGGAACGATTTAGTCTTGTAAAAGAAATAACAATGTTAGAACGTCAATTGGCTGTAATTTGACTTAATGTTGAATCGCTGTCTATCTATTTAAATTTTTACCGACTTCGAAAAGGAGGAGGTACTATGTTCGGATGTATTTTTTTTTTATGTATGTTCACCGATTACTCCGCGATGCCTGAACCGATTGAGATGATTTAAACGGCATCGGATGCGGTTAGTTTTGAAAAGGGTCCCATTCTTGGAAATTTGGAAATTCTCTTCGCTTTTATTGACATAGTTATATGATAGTTCAGCGAAATAACATTTATTCGAATGAGCTAAAATTATTTCATACTTTTTAGTGACATAGATCGGTTTAATTTTTTTGTTAAAAATATTTTATTAATTGCAATTGTTACTGAGTTGAATTATTTTGTGGATTATGTATTATAAGTAAAGGTTTCAGTTTGTACGATTTATTTTTAAAAACTTTACATCCTGACAAATATATAAAAGTAGAATATCAAAGATAAATGTTGAAGACTAGCGAAATAGAAATGTTCTGCAGGATGTAGTATTTATACAGAGTTAAACTCCATTCAGTTAAAAAAGTAAAAGAAGCGAATAATCCTAGACTCGACCTCAGACTGATTCACAGAACTTAATGGGTTTTTAAATCCCGTCTGCAAACTCTTTATCTGTTTGTATTGTAGAAAAATCTCTTAACTGGATATTTAAGACTAAATATTTGGATACATGCTTTGTTAAAATTTAATTCAATATTTGTTTTTGGAATTAATATTTCAATCCCAAGGGTAGAATAAGGAAGGAATGCATATTTTTTTTAAATGCATAAAGATCGGTATTTGTAACATAAATATCCTCAACACTTAGTTAAAATAAAATTCTATATTTAGTAATATTTTGTTGACAGATTTTGTGTGGGATGCCGGTAATTGTTCTACCGACCGTTATACCATTGCAACTAGAAATAGGTAATATCTTTACTAGTTTACGAGCTTAAAAATTGAATGCTGTTATCCTGAAAAATGTTCATGCTGTGATAATACGAAAATGTTATTGCCACAACAACTGACAGATTTTGTGTGGGACGCCGGTAATTGTTCTACCGACCTTGGTTGTCTGGACTTATGACTTTAATGTTAAAAGATCGATCATGTTATGTACTTATACGGTATATTAATAGCCTAACAATGTCAAACTCAATTTAGAATTCAGATATAAAATAGTCAAAGTAGTGGGCTTACTTCAATGAACATATAATTCGATTTCTAATTTGGATTTACCTACTTTAATTTATTTATAGTTTATTGAATTTATATTTCTAAAAAAATCTTAAACATTATTTCCCTCTACTTATAAGCTTTGTGACACTAAGTACAAGGATTTCAATCTTTCGACTCATTCACCATTAATGTGCATAACGTACCATTAAATTTTATTACAGAGATGACATTGTGTTAGTCAGAGAAAAATGGTAAAAAAAATTAAACTCCATGACGATAATAAGTGTATGAATAACTTCATATACCCAAATAAAATCACTATCGATTTAATACAAACAATCGAACTGTGTTTGTTTTTTGTTTAAAACAAAAACAATTTATTGCAGATTTAATAGCGCAGTATTGTTTTAATTACTTCGCCCCGTCCATAGCCGGATAATTCAGCTAATACCCTGTTGGTCGATACAAGGCGCCGCTCCCGATAAGGGGTAGTTTAATCCCCCGCAGCTAATTGAAATTTTCAGTACAGAACTATTAAACCCACTTTGCTTTCAATCTAGGTTAATATGTTTTCTTTAGAGAGAACAAATAAAGAGCGTTAAGGTGCTTAATTGTTTACAAATGATATTAATGAAGAGTTCATAATTAAACTCTTATTTGTATTTCGGTATTTTTATAAAATTCTACAATAAGGATTATGGCAATTTACGTATTATAATAATTTACTTATTTT
>DWPV01004467.1:0-13587 GCA_018251915.1 Urbanus proteus proteus
TGACTGATTTGTATGTGTTATTTTGGCTACAGCGGTTTCCATACTAATCGGCTCATATACCATTTCTATCATCTTTCCCTTTTCTGTGGTATGTAACTATGCATTCATTAATAAAATTAAACCTAATTAAATATCTAGGTACCTTTGATGCTACTTAATGTTTTTTTTTCAATTACAAAACGTTGTGGATTAGAGACCTCATAGGCCTATCATACAACTACTAAACTTTTTGAAAGCGTAGAACTGTTCATTACACGGAATATAAAATACCAACTTTGTAAGTACTTCAAGAAATTTTGTTCAAACTAAGCACAGTAGCGCTCGGACGTTGAGCGGACTGAAACTGAAACTAATACACTTTCATTCCGCACGACCGCTAGTGACATCTGTCGAAGGCTGTATACCTTCGTTTCAAAACACTATCACCAGATGGTGCTGTCTGTTCTCTTGGGACTCAGATTCGAACCATTTTCAGTGCGCACCGTCCTCAAATGCCTCGGACGGCTTGAGAAAGGGAGAGAGAAATTCTCAAGGTACACTTCTGAACGGCGGTCTGGGACAGGCACGCTACACTGAAATATTCCTTTTTGTTACCCGGTGGGTGTGTTTTGTACGACCAATGGGAGTGGCTTGGCAACTTGGACCACTCCCACTGAGTTTCGGTGCCTACTGGGAGTTGGATGGGAAAAAATGTTGGCAATAGGTAATTTTGAATGTCGTTTGTAGGTGACGTAATTGCCGCTTTATATACGAACGTTCGTTTGCTAATAAAACCCTCTCTGGGGCATTCAACGTGATTGAATACGGGATTGAATATTAAAAACAGTGCAAGATAAACTATGTTGCGTTGGTTCCCGCGAGGAATTACGTCGGAATTGAACGTTAATAGGTTTGCAATACTCCTTTGTATCCTATTTTAAAACAATTAAATACCTTCTAGTACCATATTACTTCCAGTGCAGCGATAGGTATACCTGTTGATGGACCTATAAGAAAAATATTTAAGTACATACTTAAAATATTATTCATACGATTATAATTATGCCTATAAGTAGGGTCATATAAAAATATCATTTACAGCAATAAATACCTATATCACTTTACTTCTTTTTCTTAACGATTGGTTTCGCTTGTATCTACATATACCAATGTATTTAGCGATTACTTAACTATCCGTAATAGAGTTAAGTGTAACTCTAAACCCGTCTTATCCTAAGTAACCTGAGACCATCGGTGGGACTAGATAATTTAATTAGTACGTAAGACCCGATTATGTGCAGTTTGTGTCAAAATATGCTCTAAATTATAAACTATCCCTACTATGGAAGTAGGTAGGCCCTATGTATCTTCAAAATCTTAAAAATCTTTGAAGTCTTTCGAAATCTTTTATATCTAATCTATAATCTCTAGAAGCTAAATAGTAGATTTCTAACCTAACCACTTACTAATATTATCTCGTCTCTATCTACATAGCGACTCTTACGTAACATAACTGCGTTCCTTTCTATGTGTCTGTAGTTTTCTGTGTACCGCCGGTCAACAATAGCAACACTCTTTACAAGATACCAATACTTACAAGATAAGCAGAAGAAGTCTTGAAAGAGGGAGCTAAGTAAAAAAATAACTGACGACAAGACGGTCTACACTACGCTATGACTACGGACATCTACACGCTCACTACGCGCTTAAAACCATCAAGAGATGTAAATTACAGTATCCATCTAGTTCCTATAAAAACTAAGTATATAATAGCAATAAAGATTATTTATCACTTTTAATCCTATTCTAATTATTGTAAATGCGGATGTCTGTTTATCTGTTTGTTTATTTGTAACGCCTTCACGGTTTAACTACTCGACTGATTGTTATGAAATTTTGCACACGCACAGCCAAGGGTCCAGAATAGGACATAGGACTTTCATCCTGAAAAAATTTACTACTCCTGAGGGATATAAAATAACGTTTATGCCTACTAGGTTGGTTGTAGGTATAAACGTTATATCTAAACCTACAGCCTCTTGATAGGAATAAATTGCATTTGTATTATACTTGAAGCATACAAACCTGGCGATTATAAATGCGAATGTACATTCACACATTAACGCGAGCGAGTCCGCCGGCAAAAACTAGTAATAACATAATTTTTTTTTATTAAAATCATATCATAGTTGCATATCGTAAGATACTCGTACCACATTGTAACAAAATACAAATTCCGATCTCCACTTATGCGTAAAATGCATATGTATATTTCTCGGTAGATGTATGCAAAGATATTGATGGATAAGCGTCGTGTCCCTGGGAATAGAGCGGTCTCGACACGGCTTAGCACTTTTAAGGCAACACTTCCGAGTTTAAAGTAGATGGGGTGGTGCTGTGTAGTGGGGACATAGATATTTTTAAGTAGACAAGAATATCAGTTTATCACAGTATTTTGATAAGAATGGTACTTTGGTTACAATGCCCGTATAAAATTAAATGAAAATTAATAAGTTTGTAAACATGTTTTGGAAGGATTGCCATACTTTTAATCATTTACAATATAATACATATCAGAGGGATTTGTAATATTATATGATTAGTGCAACCAAAAAAATAAAGAAAAATGCAGAATTTTTCGTTTCGCAAATATACCTCCCTAATAAAATATTGCAATGCATGCACAATTTTGTTCATAAAACAAACTATGTATTATCATTTCTTATGAAAATAATTGATGTAATTTGAATAACACCAGAACTTTATGTACAACATACAACAATTAATTTTATGTAACCATTACGTTACATAAAATTACTATCATTGACGTGAAATACTACTACTAGATCAGAGGTAGCAAAGTAGGCACCTTTGCCACAACCCTTTTTATGACCCACTGCTGGGCATGGGTCTTCTCACACAACTGAGAGAAGCTTGGAGCGTACTCCACCACGCTGCTCCAATGCGTGTTGGTGGCGAGGATACGAGTTAGTGGCCAACCCATGTCGAATGTTTTCAAACCGCCCATAAGGCCTCCTACAAGGTATAACGACTGCTATCCAATGATAATAACCGGGCCCGACAGCTTAACGTGCCTTCCGAAGCACGGTACCTTTGATACCACCATAATTGTACCTATGTACGTTAAAATTAAGGAAAATTACTCTTAATATTCTTGTCATAGATTTGGTTTAACTTTTATCACATACCTATGTGCTGAATTACATACCGTTTACGTCACAAAAAAGTTTATCACTAGATCGAATTTACAACATATTCTAGATTAATAGCACCATAATAACACAATACAACATTTTCCTTTATGATTGAAACATTACAATGATTCTACCCCTTTCACCATACCATGTGTTGAAGCAATTACCACCGTCGGCCACCACGACAATAGTAACAAGTGCATGACAAGCAATAAATTGAATTTGAACGCCTTTTGTGTTTTCATTCGCGTTCAATGTACAGTGAAATAAAGATATTAACGCGAATAGGGTTAGGCCTGTCGGTTAAGCGAAGAGATAAGTAGTGCAAGACAAATACGGAAAGTACCTACGATAAGTAATGTTGCTTACCTACGAGTTAGAAATTAATTACTAACTATTGTTATAGTGTTAGAAAATAGATAAACATTTAAAAAACATCGTCGAAAATTCAACTTTTAGTAAATTAATACAAAGTCTAACTTAAAAATTTCTCAATCTCCCTCTAATAGCTCGGTGCCCAATCGTGTCCAAACCAACTATATGTTTTCATAACAAAGAAATCTGGTACCTTGATCATGTGCGTCATAAAGTGCTTTGCCAAATTCTTCTGGCTATGCACTAGGGTATATTTACACGAAATTTTTGAGCTTGTCTCTACGCTTAAATATAAGAATAATATTTTAACAAATAAAATACCTATACCTGCTAACGAAGTGGAAAACCGAAAATTTTAAACATTCAATGAAAAGGGATCACGAAAGATTTATTTTAGTTTATTATTTTACCTTGCATATATTCAAGTTAAAACTGTTTTCTATAGAAACACATTTACACAAGAGAGCTATATGATATGTTTATTGTGAGCTTAACTATTATTTCTCATTATATAATTAAAACATTGTTCACTCTATCTAGTTTGTATAGTGCCCCAGAGAACATGGGTATGAAAACGTTGTATCTTCAATTCATTTTATGAATTGACTACGCAGTTTATGAAACATTCATTAGTATACATAACGACTATAATGAGTAATATAGTCTTCTAATAATACTAACACTTCTTAGAGCACAGTATTATGAGACACACAGAGCACAAAAGTATTATTGTAAATAACAGATTTTGATTTATGTTTGAAATTTATTTGATACGAACATACAACAAAATACAAAAGAATTCACTCTCGAAGGAATCTGCATTTTGTGATGTACTTTCTGAAATTTTTCACTTATCTGACAAGCGTATGTATTGGAAATGTTGTGGAAATCATTAATATCCCGTTACGGAAACGATCGCAGACAGGCGAAGTCGTTCGCGTTAACACGTCTAAATTGAAAATCTTTTACATATATTTTGTTTAGCAGATTTACCCCCCTTTCAAATTTATCCAATCAATCATGGGTAGTTAGAGAGTTACACATTCTTTTTTACGTGTTTACTCGTTGTAGGTATACATATTTAAAAAAATATCTTGATTCACGTGACAATTCGTGTAGGCAGACGGTTTTTGTTAGTTAGTTAGTTTATTTATCTTATTATCATGAAACAAACAGATATGCCAGTGTAGCAATAGAGATGAACTTAAAGCTAAATTAATACTTCCATGTTTATAATTAGGAGGTACCTATATATCTGTGTTTACAAATGTGGATTGCTCGTAAGTCGTCGCTTAGAGTAAAGTAGGTAAGTTCTAGAATAAGAACTGTACGATTTTTTATGTTCCTTTCTACCGTTTATTTGACATAGTTTTTATAATTAAACATCGACCAGCTGAAGACATTTTGTAGAATACTCTACGTTGCTTTAAAATTGATATTTACCGATTTATTTTAACTTCTTTTTACTAAATAAAGATTTAAGGTAGTAGTTTTTCTCCCTTTACCACAGATCTACCTCGTAATACGACAATGTACGAAGCATCTCCAACATGTTTAAAAGAAAACTCGACAGGAGAATAAAGAGGGAAGTCGTATTCGAGTTATTTAGACGCGCATTGCTTTAACACCTCTATGTAAATTTAATTTGCAACTTGCTAACAGGATAAGACAGAATCGTAGGGATGGAGGAATCTGAAAGAATGTTTGTAAATCCGCGAGTGTATTAGAATAATGAATTGTGATTTATCACGAAAGTAAAGAAAATGGGGCGATAGAAAACATTGTGACTCAATATTTAAGAAAACGTAATATTCTACATTTCGCTTTTAAAAAATCATCTTGTCATAAATAGACTAAGATATCTTGTACTGAGTGTGACATAAAGATAAAGAAATGAATAAGCAAATTTTGCTAATTACGGAGAGAAAGTCTAACAATGGGATATTATTCGACACCTCAATCTGACCGTGAATATGCCTTTTATTTAAATATAATAATAATTTATCAATACATAGTTCAAAATTAGACATTAACAGCCATACCAATAAAAAGATATAAACATTTTATACGCGCTTAGTCAACGCATATTGTCCTTTAAATAGTTGGTATTCAACATCTTAACTCTATCTAATTCGCTTTCCAAACGGCTCATTGATTCCGTTCGTTCTATAAACAGGACTATTACTGGTACAATTATAAATTGGAATCGGATTGTGGCACAATGCATCATGGTGTCAAACACCATTGTAGCAGATGTATTGCATTACAAGTTCATTTTGTAGGAATCGTAATCGGACGGGGACGGAGTCGCGACTCTTACTGGAATTGTATGGATATGGTTATTTTAATATTTTTTAAATTAAAAATTTGAAAATTGTTTCCGTACCTTATAATACATATTCATAAGTTAGTTATTTTTATCAAGTGGTTTTTTTCTCACTTCAGTGCGTTAATTAAATAAAGTCAAAGTTTTTTTTCTCTGCCTAATCAACGTTATTATAGTCACGTATAGTCAGTCGTTTTTATTCGATATTGTTAAAAAAAACAATTAATCCATTTCTCCGAAGTCTTTTTGCTTAATATAACATTTAAGATCGATATAAATATATTTTGAGAAGTTAATGTCCTATCATAATCACATTGTGTAATTTCACAATGTCCTTGATTGATGATTATGAATTTGCTAAGTAATTTTCTTAATACATGTAATATTATCCAGTGACAATATAATTGATTTATGTCATACACTTGTAGCGTTCTGGTATTAAAACTGTGTACTGTGTAAAATTGTGCATAAAACCTCTTTTAATAACCTTCTATATTTTTATATTTTTTAAAGAATATTTTGTCAATAGTTTTTGTTATAGAATGTCATGTGTCAGTTTATTTTATATTATAAATATTTTTCATGATTATTAATACAGTGGACTTCGAAATGGAAACATCTTTTCCTTCCTCTATAACCGACCCTACACACTATAGTCTGAAACACGGTAAAGTATATCCATACAATCCTTACGTCACCCCACAATCTAGGGCGCATACGCACATCGCCGGATTGTGTAAAGTACGAAATAATTTCACGCATCACGTGCCAACCCGGATAATGACCCGCTCCGGGTCCGGACAAAACAAACAAGACCCTAATAAGAGAATGAATAAGTTTCCTAAAGAAATCCCATGAAAAAACCCTATGAGGAAAATGAAGGAACTGAGGAAGTTCAACCGGCTCGATTAAAACGAATTTAAGTTAAATGGAAACAGTATTAAAACGAAACAATTGTTTGATTGTAACTGGAACAACAGTTCGGCTACTGATTTTCAAGTAAGAAGGTATTTTTTCATTGACAAGAACCATGATAATACGATACAATAAGATTGAAGGTGGATTTCTGATATATTTGTTTCGAAGATTAGGTAATAGTATAGGTTACTTACAATACTTACATTTGTTACATGAAATTAAGTAATACGCAGTGAATATGTACTGAACAAGAAATAATGACAAAGAAAATTTTATAAATGAATGAAATAAAATGATTTCACTAATTCATACGTATTCAGTTATACTTAGGTAGATTTAATCTGATTCGTAAGCATCTTAGAAATGTTATCCCATCAATTTTCAACCGAGTCGAAAAAATAACGCAAGTACAATACAAGTACAACACACATACCTATCACATTTTGGTTAACTGAATTATTTTATTTATTTCAACATTGTAAAAGTATTGTATGAGAATAACGAGTAACCGATCAATAGCTGAAGAGGTAAACATTAATCTGGAGCCAAACAAATACCAATAAACTTCAATACACATAACACATTTGAAAGAGAACAAACAATCGCTTCCCTTGCCAATCACACCGCACTGGCTCCTGTTGACAAAACCAATGAACATTCTTAATTATTTGCCCAGTTTAGGTAAACATTCAACCCACTAAAACCGCTATTCCATGACCCCCATATCAAACTTTGCCCTTAGCACAAAATCGCGGATTGAAATCCAAAAAGGGTCAAAATTTAATGGTTGCGTCGAACTATTGTTTGACAATACGCAGGGTCTGTCTCAATTAAAAATATTGCTAACAAGACAAACAGTTGTCGCTTGGAATTTTGGATTTTAATTGGCTGTTTGGATAGAGATATAAATCTTTATGGATTTTCAGTACGGCGACATCTGGTTATTATCATTTTAGTTTTAGCTATAAATATGTCGTACATTTGTCTATTATATTTTATGTTTATATATGTCTTATACCCTATGTACTTCCTCGTATCTCAATACGTGCAATTCCTAAATTTCTTTGTACAATTCCTAAATTTTAGGAATAAAAATTTATAAATTTTGATATTATAAAAATACGTAGAATCGTATTTTTATAAGAGTAACATTTAAATCTTTTCAAATCATCAAAGATTTAAACACTACGTACCTACGTCTTATTCGCAAACACTTCGCTTTTTAAACACTTTTTCTATAAAAGGACATAATTTAAATTATCATAAAGATGAAGTATAATAAAAAGTCAATAAAAAGGGGTACGTCGCCCATTAATAAATAAATATATAAAAAATATATATTCATTCAAATGAAATCAATCAGAATGCGATTGAATGTGGAATTATTTATGTTTAAGAATAATTACATCAGAATTAAAATAAAGCACTTCAAATTCAATCCCTCTGGATTGGAAGGGGCGGTCTCTTTGGAACATTTGGCCTTTAGTGTTATCAGCGACGTTGCAGGACATTTGAGGGTTATCTGTGGTCACCATCGGCGCGGGGTCGTAAATTGGTCAAGTCTTGCCACCCGTTGCCACAAATGCTTTATGATTAGGGTTAACATTTACGTAATGAGGTATTTTGATTTCGCATTATATTCCCTGCAGACTATGTTTACTTGCATGCACTAATTGGTAACGTGAGTTAGCTTTTAAGTTAAAGTTCACTTTAGAAATAATAATGTATTTTTAATCTATGATAAATAATACTCACTTTTGATTCTTCCACCCAAAAAAAAAACTAGATAATGTTATTTAGAAGCAGAGATAACTTAATTTTATGAATTTTAGCCACTTAATTAACTGGCCGGGTGTTCATATAATTTTTATTTTTCGAGGTCATGAGCGTATATATATAAATAATCATATCTTTGAAGGTGAAGGAAAATGCCGTGATTACACTATATAGGTACATGCGTGATAAGAGTTTTTTAAAACGTCTATCTACATTCTACATGCACCGGTTTGGTGGACGGTTCTGTGACCTATTCTCATTGGAGAGACGATAATGGACTGACAATGTAATGGCTAATAAAAGATACGTATCTGTTCATCTAATTGCGCACCGAAACACAACTCAATAATTTCGGACGAGCGTCAAAACACGAAAGTGCGGTATTATATTGTTTTTCACCCCGCATGTCAAGCGTGACGGGAATGCATAATCAATCAGCGACACAGACGCGTTCCCATTCGCCCGCGTTACGCGAATCCCATGCGATTCCAAATTCAAAGATTCCAATCTTTATTTTTCTAGCGATGGCGGTTTTAAACATTCTTTGCGGTTAAAGGGAAGCGCCAACAAAGAAATGGGATGAATAAGCAGTAATTCTAAAAGCTTTTACGCCTGTTTCCAGAATTTGCCTCCGTTCCTCTGGGACGTTTTGATTATTGATGTTTTGACAAGAAAAGGTATGTTTGGATTAATTGTTGTAGTAGTAATTTTTGTAATGGAACATACTTATAACATTTAAACATTTTTTCTTTAATACATAGGTAACTGCATTTGGAATAATGCAAACAAACTATTTAGTTACTTTAAAATAGTTTCAAATCACGTAATATATTTATTTACAAAATTCGAAATAAATGAATCCATGGGCGGCATTGGCCACTTACCATCAAGTGGACTGCAAGCTCGTTTGCTACTCACATGTTATAAAAAAGATATGAATCTATGATTAATAAATTAATTAACAGTAATAATACTCGAACAACAATATATAATCAAATTTTATAAATTACTACAAAGAGTATTTTAAGATTGCCTACTATAAAATGAGTAGGTATCTACAACTTTTTACACAAGATTTAGAGAGGGGACTACAATTAAAATATTATGAACTCCTATTTATAAACAAAAAAAAACAACTAATCTACACTAGTTCGATATTAGTAAGTACTCAATAAAATAGAACGTACCTATCATTCCGGATAACTTTTCTCTCTATTCAATTACAGTCTCTTGATACGTCTCGTAAAGGTTATACGGCGAAGTGGCGTGTAACTGTAAGCGCGTCATAACTTCTGAGCGAAATTGGGGAAAGCCTACGCGATAAATCGTGTTGCAGATACCTCAGTTCATATAGAGCTACCTTATATAGATGATAATATGTTTACCATTTTGTCCTAGGAAAGTATGGGAATGTAATAGTATTTATTTATTTATTAAAAGTGTAGTGTCGAGTTAGATCAAATCGTGTTAAGGAGCCCTTGTACATTCGATTACGAACTATAATCAAAATCAATGATCGCAATACTGATTGATAAATAATGTATGGAGTAGATTTATGAACTGATGCTAAACGCATCACAAATTGTCAAGGTAATTGGAAATGGAGATCGCGATCAGGAAATAATGATTTGATCACGAACAAATGTTAAGCCAAAGTCAGAGCCATCAGAGCTATCCAATCGTAATTGGTATCGACTGTATACGCGCCCCTTAATTAAAGTCACAAAAAATCAAGCGCAAGTTAAATACGTCAAATTTTATGAGATTTGCTTGATATGTCGGTGTTTATTCAAGTACGCTTTATTCTACAGTACGTTCATTGTGTGAACGTATGCGCGACTTTTTATTCAATAAAATTCGACCCGCACAAATACGTGCACTAGAAGTGAAGAGTAAATCGAGCGTAAATGAGTATTGCAATTTGAACGTGGCTACAGCAATGAGCAATTCCGTTGGCCGTGATTGGTCGAATTTCCCATAGGACAGCCACGACACAACTCTTAATTCCTTGCTTCGGATCTGCTATCGTCGAACTTATCAAAGGGTTATTTTATGGGAAATATCCGTATTTTATAAAGCACGAATCTACAATTGCATAAGATTTCACATTTATATTTATGGGCATTTCACTAATTCAATCATATGTAAGAAAAATGTAAAGAAAACTATGTCATTATGATATATACAGATAATGACACAGATGTTTTGAATTCTATGGATGATTAGGTAAATATTTAAATATTCACTTTAGGCATAATTATTTTCCATTTGTTTGTTATTTTCCGATTGTTTGATTTGTTGCTATATAACACTACCAGTCATTTAATATTTTTTTCTTATCTATGATTTACCTTAAAATTCTTAGTGATTAGCTTTTGCCCGCGGCTTCGCGTGCATTAAATCACATATAAACCATTTTCTTGCACCACTCTATCTAATAATAAAAATCGCGTCAAAATCCGTTGCGTAGTTTTAAATAAATCTAAGCATACATAGGGACAGACAGCGGTAAGCAACTTTGTTTTATACTATGTAGTGATTACTCCTTAGTAGTAGTAGTAGTAGTAATCACCAATAAATTTATTACAAATCACTACTACATAGTAATCACAACTGAAATATTCTAAACAAAACTGCACTCAAATCTCGTACGCCATCGAAGCGGAAGACTGCACGCTCATTCTGAATACCATTAATGAATATTAAGTGTACACGCAGCTATGTATGTCGTATAACAACGCCATCTAGCGAGACACTTCCGTGAGATGAAACTTTATTATGTCTACCCTCAGGGAGTTGGAATTAAAATGAAGTGCGAGACATTTCTCTAAGCCATATCGGGCTGAATGAAGTGGTTGTAACCAACCACTCAATGATTTATTATACCTTTGGATAATAAAACTAAATAAGATGTATATTCATTAATACAAAAAATAATTAGATATAAAAATGATTTACGGATCTGAGTTAGTGTACAATTAAATTAAGCTTATTTATGTACTTCGTTTGTTTAGCCAGAAACATCGATAAATAGGCCGAACTTAATATTGCAAATAAAAAACGTATGACATACTAAAATGAGTAATAATTAATTACTATTATAGTTGACAAGTTAAGTATACTCATAAAGTATTTTTCGGAGAAATTCGTAGAAAAATTATGGCATATAACGTTCAGTTATTTTACAACGTAACATTTGTATTTTATTTTTTTATTGATTTTTGTTTAATTAGTAATGTATATTATGTATATCAACCATGAAAACAATGCTGATGTATTATAAGAAAAGCACTTTATTTTCTTCAGTCTTCAGGGATACGGTTTGAATTGAGTATGGAAATTTCTCAACGTCAGATATAGTGAAATTAACGGGTCTTGTGTAAGACGTAACATTGAAAAATTAACCCTGTTCTCATAAGAACATATTACTTAGTTTATAAATACTTAATTTAGATATTTCATTCGGCTTCTAATCTCCTTTGCTTATCATCAGACCATGGAAGTAAACATGAAAATAAGTTTTAACGAAGTCATAATGATCTTATTAGCGACTACTAATTTTCAGGAAGACACTGCCGCCCGTTTCTTGCCCTTAAAACCAAGAAACGAATGTGTCGCATTTTAGGAAATGTAGAGATAAAAAGGGTCGAGGCTGTAGTAGGCCAATATTTGTTTTATGTTTGTTACAAAACAAATATCATATTTTGTATGTAAAATGAACTTCTACTCAAGATACTTTTGATACTAAAAGTTTTGTAGAGTGTTCTTATTAGGTATATTATTAACTTAATATTTATTTTCTCTTCACAAAACAAACTAATGCTCGATATACAATACAAAGTGAGTATTCGTATTATTAAGAGAAAGAACATTTCTTTTCTCTCCATGGCTATGTTTGGCATACGGAACGAACATTATTACAGTAGCCGACGCGGACGATGATGGATTGTTAGGAGCTATCCACATGAGATTTGCGGATACCCTTATAACGCGGTTCATGAGTTTTGGAATTTGAGAATAGACTCAAGTCAAATATTTTGATAACATGCATCTGGTGCATAATACCAAATTATATTTAGCTAAACTTTATTGACATTTGTTTGTTGTTCTATGTCATCTTATTTATTTTCTTAACGAGAAGTATGACGATAACGAAATATATATAGGCTATTTTACTCATTATGTGATAAAATTACAATCTGCATAATACTCTGGTTTAATTGTCTATATGTATATTAAATATTGGGAAGTGATACACTCTATCGGAAAAATAATAGTACAGGTTTAAAAAATGACGTTACCCAATTACTATAGTACGTAGGTAGTGAACTGAGAGCACTCAGTGCAATTAGATTCTGCACAAAATCTGGGGTTACATCCACAGAAGTATACATATATGACTATTTAGTCATTCGACAGTATAAAGTTTAGTAAAACTTAAAATTGAAACCATCGGTAGATATTAAAATTTTTACATTTAAAAATCGTGAACCCCGTAGCAAAAGGTTGAGTACATTACCATTCGTAACATTGGGTAACCCGCTGTAAATATTTGACAACGTTGTGACGAGTCGCCGGCGACTGTCTTATGCTTAATTTATTTTGACAAATCATCTTTTCTCTGTACACAGGGAAAGGTGTGTTTACTGACGGGAGGCTGGGGCAAGAAGGTTACGGGCTTTTGTTAGCAGTTCGTCGTTATTTGGATTTTGGTGTGTTAGATTCTATATATATCTTGGAGTATAAATATATTCGTGGTGTCTCAAAAACGAGTTTATCAAAACATTGTGACCAATATAGTCAATCAATACATAGTATAAAACAAAGTCCCTTTCTCTGTCCCTATGTCCTTATGTATGCTTAAACCTTTAAAACTACCCAAGGGATTTTGATGCAGTTTTTTTAATAGATAGAGTGGTTGAAGAGGAAGGTTTATATGTATAATAACATCAGTTTTTCTGTAGTATATTTAGTAGCAGCATTGCACCCGTGCGAAGC
>DWPV01004468.1:0-13586 GCA_018251915.1 Urbanus proteus proteus
AAGGTAGATTTTATTTAGGTACATATCTGTAGATATAACGGTACCTAAAACATTTATTAGGTATATTAGGTAGGTATAAATAAGCATTAAAGAACAGTACCTATTTGAAGACACATTTCTAAAATAGACCGATATTTCCAGTTAAATGTCTGACATTTTTCCAAATCCGCTGGAGGTTTACGTTAGAGCTGTTTCATTTTAGACTCACGAAGAGCTGAGCTTGGAATGCTCATACTTAATTGGGTTATCTGGAGCATTTTTACGTCACGGCCAAATTTGAGTGACGCTGAACTAAACTTCTCCATTTGAGAACTAAAGTTATCTAAAAGCGCGAACAAAGATAGTCTTTAAATTATTTTGCATTTAGCTAATCGTGATAGGTATGTCAGAAAAGTCAGTTTTGTATTTCGGTTTGTATGGGGTTATAAGATATAATTATGACTTTGTTCAAATAGGTAGTAAGTAATTATCGAACAGCAAAAGCAAATATTTTGATATCCACATAATTGTAATTCTCAAAGTTAAGGCGAAAATCATAATACCTTACCTATAAATACGATATAACTACATTTTTAATTACGTTTGAACAAAAACTATCATAATTTTTAAGTAAGACAATGGGCATTGGAATACTACAATAACATTTAACAACTTCAAGGATAAGTACCTAGATATGCAATTATACGAACCAAAGGAGGTGTATTCTCATCTGCTCTACTAGTAGGTATAGATTTTTATAATAGATATATGTATAGAGTACGGCACTCTTTAATATAATATATCCAATTTATAAACTAAGAATAAACCAGTAATATTATAAGATTGGTTGCGCGCCACCTTGTGGCTCGCACTTAGCACAAGCAAATAAAATTCTTCAATTTATCCGTAGATGGCTCTGCTTTGTTCAAGTTACGAATAACTTTATTCAAAAACTATGATAGGTAGCAGATATGCTGTAGCACTACCTACCTCTGTTGAACTACTACCTAAAATAATAAATTTAAACATTTTAGGTAATATAATTATTTTGTTATTTACTGTAAAAATGTATAATTATTTTAGGTACATACTTAAGTAACTAGTTACTTATTAGCGTAGCTTGAAGAATTATGGTCTAAATTCAAGATTATTTAAGTCAGTAATTTAGTTGAGTATAATATTTTCTCACGGTTCTAAATCCTAATAAAGGTAGAGACAGGATAACGCCTTTATAATAGATAGGAACATTACAATTTTTAATATTCGTTAAGATCACTTACTTCCAGTGGCGGATTTGTCTAAAGGCCGAGTAGGCCCGGGCCTAGAGCGGCCAATTTTAGGGGCGGCCAATCGTGACAAAAAAATTAAGCAGAATAATTTTTAAAAATCCTCTTTGTTCGGTGTATGAATGTATTCAAAGCAAAACATTTGCATGGTTTCTTGCGAATGCGGATGCGAACGTCAAAAAATTTGGCGTTAATACTAGTTAAGTTGCGTGCTGAAAAAGGGGCGGCTCATGGCCTTGGGCCTAGGGCGGCCAAGACTGCAAATCCGCCACTGCTTACTTCTTAATGTCTCTTGTATTAATAAAGCTTAATATAATAATATCTTCAAATATCACACAAAAGATACCATAATTAATAACAACAAACTACCTTGATAAACACTTAGTCCATATGTCTATGGAAACTGTGCGTTAATTTAAAATAAAATTGAAAACGTGAACGTCTAAAATGCCTAGCGATGAAATAAGTGGCTACTAAATATCCCGAGCAACGCAAAATGATTTACCTCCTCAACAGATTGTAATAAACCGTCATAAAATTTGCCGCTGCATGAATTTCGCTATTATTCCGCTTCACCCTTTCCGTTGCAAAATTAAAAACAAAACTGAATTCGTGGGTTCTTTGAAAGTGCGATGGCAATTAAGAACAGACAGATACAGAATATTAAAAGTTCCCCTTTGTACGTGTGATGTGGTGAATATCGTACCATTCGTCACGCTCACACGCAGTCATACGCACACTACGCACAATATGTAACTAACACACACTTAAGTACTCATACACAGTTGCAATTTACTCGAACTCTATCATGTAAGTTGGTAATGCATGGACGATACTTACACATACTTTTTAGGCTCATATTACATACACACGTTGTAGTTGGATATGGACACTTTATGAGGTACTTTAAACATTTTTGTAGGCTAAGACCTACCTATATAACAAGTACAATTGGTACTACTTTGATATAAAAGGCTATGAAATAAAATATACAGCAAGTTTATGAAAGTAATAGCGAAAATACTATCGGCTGTAAAACAACACTTTGCATACTTAAAATACCAACAAAGAGACACATATAGGTGATATAGGTAATATCATTTTTTTTTACTTTATTTATCCGTAGAAGTTTATGAAATTTAATTTCGTTTTAATCATCACGTTAAATATAATTACCCCATTACTACTTTGATGTTAATTTTATCGACAACTTGGATTATTAAAAAGGAATGAATAAAATCTGGTTTATAAACGTAACCAATAAAGACATTTTGTAACGCTTCAACAAACGGGAATCTTACAAAGAATCGATTCTAGACCATTATTGTGTCTCCCGTGGTCCCTTTTGAAAACTTCACGGACTTTGTCAAGTTTGACAGTCACTCAATCATAAGGGCCGTACTTAGAGTCTTTAGCGAAATTTTACCTTTTGGTAGGTAGGTACTCTTTATTCACTTTATTTATCAACTGTCATGATATACAACTTAGGTATATTACAAAGAATACTCAATTATTGAAAGAGATGTCTAATATACGGTTTGTGGCTTACTCGTATTACCTAGAGAAGTATGTACTTTTATTAGATCGTAAAAAAACTTATGAATATTATTTTATTATTATTAACGACAAAGGTTCGTAAGAGCCATTGCTTTTTGTGGTAAAATTACTGATACTGTAAAATAATTTCTGTGTAAAAAGATAGATTCATCATATTTCAATACTCGTTATTTTCCAACCTTATATATAATAAAGAATTAAAATCCGTTTTATAGATATTGACACAATATAAGCTGAAAGTAGATAATTGGTACCAACCTGTGGACTATAGTGGTATCATATGGATTATTTTGCCATCCTCTATTTTTTCGTCATCTTGTAGCTGTCAGCGATAAAAATACCGATCAGTAACTTAAAAGGTAACCATCAGATCAGTAACCTACAGATAATAATTCAGCATAAAGCTAATGTCGATACCTGGGATATGACTTAAAAATCCCAAAGTTTATTGACGCACTAGTTGGTAGAGTAAAAATATTTACTCTGTCTTGGTATATCTAATTGCATAACTTACAAAGTTCAATTCTTAACAATTGCAATTATTAACGATAATGATTAAAGGAAAGTCCGAACTGAAATTAACATAGGTACAGCGTTAATAAACTTAAAGGCTACTGACTCAAACCATAGTATGATACTAGGATAACTACACAAATTGTATGATCGCTAGAAGTATGAGGTAGGTAGGGATGAGAGAGGTAGGCTGGCATTAAAATACGAATTAGATAAAACCTCAAACAATTATTGCGCAATGAGCCGTTCCGCTGATACGACTGCCACGGTAGTAGAATAGGTATGTGAGCAGTATTAAGGCTTTATCGTGGTAGCACCTAGCTGTATCAGGTACACAAGTTAATGGCATTATCACGGTGGCTCTACGGCACGTACTTTTTACGTAGGTACTAGTTTTTAAGTTTTATTTTTATTTAAGGTGTTAAATGGTTAATAATCTATGGGCAACCCCATAGATTAGTGATGTTGAATAGGATGATAATTTACTTTACTAGGTACATACTTTAGTCATTGATGCATGTGTTATTTGTGTAAACTAAGTTGCAAAGTTCCATATTAACATAGCTTTGTCATACCTTCCCTTAAACCCAGGATACAACGAATTAAATCCTTAAGCGTGCTGTTAAAATAATACCCATCGAATACCTACTTGGTTGCAACTTGCAGCCAATAGTTTTTTTGGTAATACTCTATCTTTGTCTCTATATCTACTGGTGGTTAAAGACTCAAACTTTTGATCAGGGTCTACATACAAGGTTCGAATTCTAGGCATGTACCTCTGATTTTCTCAAATAAACTTTCTTAAAGTGTAAATAAAAACATCATACAAACGCCTCAGATCTCTTAAAAAGTTCTAAAACAATATACAAATCGCAAAAAAGTCTTCATCACTTGGCCAACGCGGTAGACTATGACTACTATAACTTGGAAACCTCATTTACTCTACGAGGAGACATTGCCTATTAGTAAAACGGTTTTAGGTTAAAGACTTTAACTTTTCAGGAAAACATGTCTACTCTATTGAGATCCTCCAGTCGCTTGCGACATCAACGGTAACAAGCGTTGCAAAAGATATCCTATGGCGTATTAGTTAAATACCTCCTTTATAAACGCTTTTACTGGTAGGTATACTAAAGTACGAATTAGACGCAACCTCAGCCAATTAGTGCTCAATGAGTCGCTAACTGTAGGTACATAGCGCTCAGCGCACCGAACAGGCTTAGAGACATTAGCATGCTCGCTGAATGAGCTTACTAGTTAATTAAACATAGCCTTAACTGTTTTATTTAAAATTAAACGCTTTGTTTGCTATATAAAACGTGAGCACAAAAAACGTGACCAAATTCTGATTGTCGATTTTTTTACGTCAATCGTTCCAATTAGGTACGAGTGTGTTATGATTAGACTCAGAACTAATGCTTTATGTACCGAACATCGAGACTACCTACGCAGGGAAAATTAAAACGTATCCGTAAAGAATTATGTTGAACAAATGAGGTGTACGATTTAAAAATACATAGGTATGTACTAGTTGATCCCCGCGGTTTCAGCCGCGTTTAAAAAGTAATAAGGAACACATATTTAAACATAACTAAAAGCCCGCTCTCCCGCATGCGCGTGGAAACCGCGCTAATGCTTTTTTCAAAAATTAAAGAAGCCTATGTTACGCCTTAGACCGTCAGATATTTTTCAGTAAGAGTCCCGTCCAAATTGGTCCAGCTGTTAAGAGATTAGCTTAGCCAAACAGACAGACAGACAAAAAAGAAAAAAATACATTTTTATTATAGGTATCATGTATACTTTCATAAACATTAAGTAAAAAGTTGTTATTTTGAAGTCACAAACAGACACGTCAATTTTATTAATTTGTATAGATTAGGTAGGTACATACTTATGCTATTATTGAACAAAATTGACGCTTGCAGCATGGAATGCAGAGACTTAATGAAGAGTACCTAATATAACTTTAATTATGTAAGTAAGAAGAAACCTACTTATTCGTGCTTCACAAATCGGGTACGATTTTCGGTGTTTACAATAGTAGGTACCTATTTTCGTTCCTGCGACAGCAATATAAAGATGATCGGTCGACACGTCGGCTCATGTATAATGTGCATACAAATTTGGCGGGTGCGGAGTTTGGGTGGGCATGACGATTCTAGCTTCTTATGATAAGGAGGAAGGGTACATGGGACATGTGTCCGCCCCGTCACCCACCCCCTTACACGTGTAAGTGAACGCCGACGCTTGCTTTCCACGCTCTACTACCAGCCACTACGAATTCTATGTCGTTCAGAGTTTGTTCCGCTCTATATTTACATGAAACGAGAGATTTTTGTATTCGATGTCGAAGTACCCCCCGCTTCCGTTTTGCACAGTAACAACGCGTATTCTTTAAGACATCCGCACTTTTAGCGAGTTCCACTGAGGTTTATGTACGTTTTTAGTTCGTTTGCGTAGCTTAGTCTTCATCATACAACTTTTACATTATGATCATATTGCCAAGCGCAGTCAGTTTTAACTCTGTCAAGAAGGCTGCAGTGAAGAGTTGATGTGATACTCTACGTGTTTCAGCTACACCGGCACCATCGTCACAGTTACTCGTAATTAATCAGAACAGTAATATTTTTGCTGCTTTCATCGATCTCATCTGTATACTACTAATGTACTTATGAGAAGCGTTTTAACTTAGTGGTCAGGTGTATTGTAAAAATCTGAAATTGGTTTCAGGCTTAAATAGTAGTCTATACTATATACCTATTTGTCAAAGCTTTGCCAGGTATCTTAAAGCATTCGTCGTAAATTCCGTAGGTATCCAAAGAAAACACATTGATTACGTACAAAATATATTTGAGCCAATACTTAATACAATACTTAGTTACTTCAGTACTGAGAGGGACAAAAAGAGTATGTTTTAAACTCAAGTACGAACTTAGACAAAAGGGGGTACTTAAGCGTTGATCTAAAACACTCAGTCTAAGCTCACAACAATGGTTGAACTGCGCCATTCGTTACCTACTAAATAGAGACAGTTTATTTCATAATCAACTCGTCTGCCTCGTCTCGACAAGCCCTCGACAAATAATTCCGGTCGGGGTTTAATACGAAGGTAATAATAACGCTTTTAGCATCTACATTGAATTCCGCGATGGTACGAGTGTTTATATTAACATACGAAGTTTAGACGGGCCCTTAGAAAGGAACCACCCTTTTAGGGGTGGTGTTATTAGTATAAGCAAAAGACATAAACCCCCCACCGACCGGGTAGACGCGGTGTGCATACAATGGTGTTGACTAGTGTTGCCAAGTTAACAGTGTTTGATAGGACGTTTGAGATTTCCAGGTCTTTTATATATTTTTATGGTTCGTTGGCAAGTCGTAGGTACCTACAAGGCAAAATGTCAACTATTATATTTCTATACTATTCTATAATTTTCTATAGAAAGTGTATTGTTTAAAATAATGTATGTTGTACTGTGTAATTTGTACAAGCAGTGATAGCCTAATTGAAACTTGAGAGGCAATCTCAATCGGGGGTCCGAGGTTGAAATCTCAGGCACGCAACTCTGATTTATTTGCGTATTAAATATTAATTATCACTTGCTTTAACGGTGAAGGTAAGGAAACCTGCACACCTGGGAGTTCCTAAAAAAGTTCTCAAAGGTGTGTGAAGTCTACTAATTCGCACTTGGCCAGCGCGGTGGACTAAGGCCTAAATCCCTCTCAATGAGAGGAGACGTGTGCCCAGCAGTGGGATATTAATGGGTTGACGACATGTTGTACTGATTAAGTGATGCTTGATTATAATAATAATGAAGAGTAAGAGTAGAGAGATAGGTGTTAAGACGATGGTGTAGTCAGTAAGTCAGTGTATTTGAAATAATTCGCTCTCTAATTTCGCTGTAGCCATGTACATAACGCGAGCGTAGCTTTATTGAGTAATTTTTATTTTTGAATTTGTGAAACTGTGTAGGTATATGAACGAGGTTTAAAGAGGCCGCTCTGCATAGTTAAAACATAATAGAACCTTTTCAGTTTCGAATCCGGAGGCATTGCTTATTAGTAATGCATTACTTATTATAACAATAGTATCAACCGCTGCTGATAAAGGTATTTTAACATTAGGTAAAGTGCATGCATGTTCTTGGAATCTGATAAGAATTGAATATTTTAATTTCTAGTAAAATCATTAGAAATTACAAAAAATCTAATCGATTAAAAGAACTTCTTTGTCGCTATTAGGCACATATTTTTTCAGTTTGTCTCGCATTGACGACACAAATGGTGGCACTAGTGTTGGCATTGATTTTGAGTTAAATATCACCCCTTCGTCTACCGTGCATTGTACATCGAACTTGTACAAACATAGTGACATGAATTATTGTTACTGGTTCTTTTATGTCTCGCATTGTCGTCATTAATCAGTTACAGAATATGCGTTTAATGGGTGCTCGCACGTCTGATATTAATGCCTATAGCGTTGTTTGCGGCACTGCGGTTGTTAAAAATTATAAATAAATATAAACAAAGCATGCATGCCAAAGAAATATTAGTGCGTAGGGTGGGGGAGTTTGTAAAGAATATATGGTATATAGAAACATAATTTAAATGCGTAAGATTTTTTTGTAAAGGATAATTAGAGTGCTTGGATAGTGGCTAAGTGTAGTCACGTATACATGTCAAGGCTGTGATGACCATTAAATTTTAGACACATTTCTCTGTTATATGTTACACAGTCCTTCATTGTGGACAAGTGGATCGAGAAGGAATATTAGAAATTTGATATTAAATTTTTGGCGAAAAATGTAAGATGACAATCGAAATAACATCGAAAACCTTAATTGAACTTAACTGAATTGGAGGCATTGTAGGTACGTATTAAATTTGCAGGAAATTATTATAGAAGTTATGGTTTTCGTATTTATTCGTCGCATGTGTGCCTACTGTAGGTAGGTACATAACATACCTACAGAGTACCTAGAGGAAAGAGGTAGAAAGTAATTTATTATTTCTAATTAAGACACCATCCAACTTCATTTGCATTTGGATTTTTAGAAATAATGCGATTCACAACAATAAAATACTTAATTAAAGTAATTTATCGTTACTACAACATTTTGTTAATATTAAATTTCGTTTCGGTGAACAATTATGTCCAATTCAAAATAATTAAGTAAAAAACAATTGTCTGAAATTCATGATAATTGCAACAGACGTAAAGATTAAAGTAAACAATTATAATTTCGCAAGACATAAACGATTTCACTAATAAATGGAGATGTTATCTGTGTTTAATATTAATATGCGAAGACTGTATAAAAACTCTATGTACTTACCAACCATTTTGAAAATATAATTTAAAATAATTGTTGTAATAAATATAAATAATTATAGTGCGCTTAGCTTAATCATCTATTCAGGTTTTACAGTTTCAACATTCGACGGGAAAATAAAGACAATAACAATAATCTTCAATCATAAGATTATATAACGTAGAGAAAATTTTAACCGTTTAAATCTTAATCGTATCGCAACAATTAAATAGAATCGGTGTACATACCTAATTGTCTTCAAAATTACTTCTGATCATAGACAAATAACTCTAAATTGTAATACGCAAAATATCGGTTGAATTCTTTGAAAGAAGTACTAAGATTGTAGTCTTAGTAGTAAACTTTGTGGACTACTAACGGCTGATATAGGATGTTGGCCTGCCAGTCTACATTTCGTAACGTTTTCGACTAATTCGTAATATACTTAGTTGTAAAATATTTTTTCATCGAATAAATAAAAGTACCTATAACAAAATCTACTTTATAATCGTCGTGTGAAAAATCCAACACTCACACATTTCATAAGCTTAGGTTCGTTAGCTTTCTGGTTTATGACTTACAATAAAGAAGTAAGTAGTTAATTTTATACAACGATGACAGCCGAACTTGAGTATAAATAGCAGTAAAAAAAATGAAAGTGTTCTATAACGAGGCCCAACGTGGTTATGACTTAAAATATTAATTAATATTATAATAAGTTGATGTTAATTAGCATCACTGCCTCTGTGAGCATTTATAATACTAAATAAAACATCGCGTGCTATATTATCCAGAACTAATTATTTTTTAACGAGATAAAACTATGAAAGAGATTGTTAGTTTGCATTATGCTTTAGTTTATTGTAGGTACTTGGTAAGCCATAAGATATTATTAATTACCTATTAAGTTTCTATTTCATATACATGTAAATAAATAGGTAAATATCAATAATTATATTAAAATACTGTTATTTTAAGTATAATATTTTATATGAGTATTTATAAATATCTAGTTATATGTATAAACACTTGTTGGGTAGATAAAGAGTTTAACAAATACCTAAACTATAAAAGTAAAGTCATATCTTCGTATTCGTATTAGTTATAACACACTGTCATGGATTTAACGGGAAAAGAAATGATCAATTGTGTTGATATACAAGGATTCTAATGTTAAGCAGCAGAACAGAAATGTATGTTAATCGTTTAGGTTAGATTATCTGCCGGACATCGATCTTGGAACCTTTTGCGTGGCCAATGATGACTACCGCAGCACCTGGCATATCAAATATCAAAACACTATACCTATTTGTTTCTGCAGCGTTAAGCTCCTTCGTTCTCTACATTTAATTCAGTAATACAGACACTGTTATCTACACAAGTATCTTACATCTCAGAGGTAATAACGCATCTGATAAACGTTGGATAGGATGTCCGTCCTATGTGGATATGAAGGCAGATGTTCGCGGCTTCAATGACCACTTAAAGGACTGCGAAAAGTGTAACTCCATTGTCCGTGCCATTGTTTGTACAGATGTACCTTACATTTTTATAGGTAGACAAATACCGAATGAGGGTGATAACCAAAAATAGATGTTGCTAATGAAGACTTGCACTTTATTCCACGTCTAGGCACCAATGTCACAAGTGTTCTACGCCAGTAAGAGATGTTCTACATCGGCTCTACAATGGTACGAAGGCTCAAAACTTAGGCTTTGGAAAAAGGAAGGAGGAGCAGATTCATTTATTTTATTTTATTATAATTTAGTATCTTCGAGTAACTCTCTAAATAAAATACACATGGGTCAACCTGAATATTTTTATACGACTATAAATGAATATTTTATCATAGGCTGAAAAAACTACAACTAGTGGCATGAAATTACATCACAATCATTGTGGTAAGATAGAATTACATTAGAAAGAGGTTCATGAGACGTAAAAATGAAGATAGTCCTGAGGAGTAGCAATTAACAACGCTAGTGGTTGAGGTTATGTAGGTCTACAATTTTATTTACAGATAGTTATAGATGTTATAGATGGCCATAGATAGTTATAGATGTTATGGGCGGCAGTAAATACTTATTAGGCTTACTTATTTGCTATCTAAGTTTATTCGAAAATAATCATTCAAGGTGGTGTTTTACTTCATGAATCGCTAGCAGTCCACCAGCGCCACTGATCTATCAGCGATATTAAGATATAGAGCATTCATATCGAGTTTGGCACCGGCACACATCCGGTACGATCTACACTAATAGCATTAATATTCCATAGAATATTACCTGCTTTGAAGTCTGTTTGTCAATAGGGTAATCTGTAAACAGAAACTGTTAAAATCCGCTCTTTGACGGCGATTCGAGTTTGTTCAGGTGTGGACAGAATAATACTGTCCCGAAAGTACTCGGCTTTCAATAACACGTAAGTGAACCTTTGCAATTTCTTTCGCTTCACGCTTATGTAAATTTTTGAGTATGTCCCAACGTGATGCGATATGACGTTTGTCGTAAATTGCCGTCTGATATTTGTCGCAGCTCGCTGCATTTTCGGGTTTACGACAAATTATGTCAACCTGAAATGGATATTTCCCGTTCCAATTATTGCTAAATAATGCATTGAGTTATGACAATCCTTTATAGAAATACTTGCGAATAATAATTTCAGGATGTTCAAGTTTTTATACCGCTTTGATTTCCTTTATTACCTTATCTTCAAAAGATTTAACCCTACTTGAATAAATGGATAACATTTTCTATGGCCGATATTATAACAAAACCTTATAAGTGGGTGTGTACAAAAGGTTACCTAT
This sequence comes from Urbanus proteus proteus, assembly GCA_018251915.1. Lineage (NCBI taxonomy): Eukaryota > Metazoa > Arthropoda > Insecta > Lepidoptera > Hesperiidae > Urbanus > Urbanus proteus. Next base: position 11,457 of record DWPV01004468.1, read on the forward strand.
GACAGATTTAATAATAAGAGTACCTAAATTAAAAATGGTTGATTTTTCTAATAATCAATGGTGAAATATTTTTATTGTGTAACATATTTACCTACTATTGGAACATAGTATTATGTGGTCCATTGCATTTTGGTAGAGATCATGTATTATACGTTCATATTCCCTATTCTCACATTGTTTATTAAAATCATGTACCTACATTTAATTCATATAATGCACCAGTAGGTACTGTAAAAATAAATTCAAATTATTTTCCGCTACACGTAAACATAACTTTATTCTCCAAAAGCACGTCGTTCATTTAAAACAAAAAAACCTCCATATAAGTACTCGTATTTAGTTTACTCACTAACGACCGCGACCTAAAAAAAATAATAAATTCTCACACGTAAAAACGCAGATACTTAACGAAGCGCGGAAAGCCGAAATGCAAAATCCCACAGGCTTACTAAGTCAACTCGGGCTGAAAAAAACACAATATGTTCACAGCGCTTTGTCCTTTTATTCATATTTAATCTCCAGAGCCTACAAAAAACAATGATTTCACGGTACAGCATTAACGCATGTAGGCATAACAGAGCGAACCAACCCAAAGTAAACATAAGACCATATATTAAAATGTTGTCAATCGTATTTACAGTCGTTTTACTCTGTGTTTATCTTATAAATCTATTGTGTGCGTGGCGGTTGAAATTATGGGATTTTGTGTCAATATTGACGCGAAGCGGGTTTGTCGGCCGTTGCATTTAACACGTCCCACCGAGGACCGGTCGAGATAAAATGCATGCAGGTTACTTCCTTCAACCGATAATAGATGGCGGTGAGCGTCCATTAGCTTTGTTTCAAACTTAGCGGTTTCAAACAACCAATGGTTGTTTTATACTTATACAAAACAAAAATAAAATAATTCAACTTCCAATTTACTAATACTGTTGTACGGTACAAAAATTGTAAAAAATTACATGTTCATGGAAAGATCAATACGATAGGAAATGTAGACGGGGTTTCTCTGGTGGTCTTAACATACTTTTCAAATATTTTTTTCACTAGATAGTATAAAAAAAAATTCGCTTTACTCTGTCGGTCCCTATGTATGCTTAGATCTTTAAAACTATGCAACGGATTTTGATGTGTTTTTTTAATAGATAGAGTCATTCAAGAGAAGGGTTTATATGTTATTTATTACGTGTCAAGCTGCAGACAAAAACTAGTATTTTAATAAGTAGGAATGCATAAGACTAATCTATTGATTATTATTATTTCTGTATGTTCAAGGGACCACATTCCTTTAAATATGTAGAGTTTCTATAAACTCTTATAAATTTTTGTAACAATATTTTATTAAGTGATACATGGATAAGTAGGTAACATGATTGAATTATTTTCATAAATATAGCAATATCTTGGTAATAATATATAAAGTTGCACCTCTACTATTGAAAATCGATGAGGCACGTTATAGATATTGAGTGATCAGATAAAATAAACAATTAAAAGGTTTTCATGTTTATTTGAACATTGTATCCATGCTGAACATTGTCCATTTAACACTGGCAGTAGAAATAGATGGTATGAGACAGTACATCGATAGCTTTATAGCCATTTAAAAATAAAACGCCCATTGGATACGTAGAATTGTTTCAGAATTTGTAGAACCATTTCGGAACTCAATTCCAGTTTTTCAATTGCCATGGCTAAATTCTGTGGATTTGCATTTTAAAATCGGAAAACGATTTTGGAATCTTTGCTCCCAAAAATCTGTTTGAGATACCTAACTATGTTCCGATCGATAGTCTACTTGAAATTTTGTACCTATTGCAAAATTTCAAAAATATACTTCATTTAGATTATAGAACATAAGAGAAATAAGTTAAAGGCGATATTCTTAAACAAGTTCAATTGTATGTACCTATACCTACGGAAACAAGATAAGTTAAGTATAATAGTGAATATGATAATTATTACTCATAAAAGTTAAGGACGTATAGTCTGCTATACGTACGTTCTCTGTTTTAATAACACTAACTTAGGTATCTATTTACCTACCAGAAGGGTAGCTTTATACGTAAAGGATGATGAACGCAAGATGAAATTATTAAATTCCTAAACCAATAAACAAACACCCGTCCT